>JAJJMC010003097.1:996052-1020837 GCA_023531435.1 Papaver californicum
TACCACTTTCTAAAACACATCACATATCCAACTCCAGAGTAAGAAAACCTTTACGTTCATTCTTCTGTTTCATACTATCGATAATTTCTTGAGCAAGCTGAATATTATCAGAATTTTTTTTACCTTGTACATATGCTCCTTGAAGAGGAGAAATAATCTTGTTCATAACTCTTTTTATTCTTGTAGACATAGTTTTTAATATTACTTTGTAGGTGGTATTGCACAAAGCAATGGGTCTCAAGTCATCAGGAGTTTGCTTCAATTCAGTCTTAGGAATAAGAGATATATTTGTTTCATTCTGCAACTTCTTTAGGAGATAACCAGAATTAAAGAAAGACTGAACCATCTAAATGATTTGAACACCTACCACATCCCAATGAGACTTAAAAAAAACTTGGTGGAAATCCATGTGGCCCTGGAGCTTTCCAGGGTTTCATACTCTTCAAAGCTTTAAATATCTCAACCGCACCCGGAGTAACTATCAACATCAAATTATATTCATTTGTAATGGAAGTGAGAATACAATGGAGAATGCTATAATCTCTTTCTAGACTCAAAGTGGAATGGATCTCTTGATAATGGTTAACTAAGAGATTTTCCAATTCTAACCTGGTTGAACACCGATGTCATCTGGATTTTTGAGGGCTGAGATATTATTTATTGCTATTCTTCTATTAGCTTTTGTGTGATGATACTTGTTATTTCTATCCATCTCTAAGTAGAAATCATCTCTGGAATCCCCCCCCCCTCCCCCCCCCAAAATCACTATGAATTTGTTGCCAATGTAAATCCTATATATCTCTATGTATATTCTAATCACAATATGAACATACAATAATGAAAGCGGAAGCAATAAAATGAGATTGATTTTGTGTACCTCCATCCATTGCAATTTGAAAACTTAAACCGTCCTTGAGTATGCCCCAATTTCTTATTTGATTTGAATTTTGGTTCCAAACCCTCATTCTCACTTTTAGATGGTGTATATGATTCTATGAGAGTGAATTTGGTGACCTTAATTCTCATTTTTTACTATCATTTCCATATACTAACTCTAGACATCATAGAGTAGTTGCCATGATAGGATGTAGTGGGTGGTTTTCTAAAGTGGGGGAGAATCATGGGAGTTACCTTGATCAATTGCAAATTCCCACTAAATGGATCACATTCTTTTTCCCTTAATTTTAGGCCATATGAAAAAATGTCTAACATTCTCCCACTTGATCCATTTCACGAGAGACTCCATATACGGATCATGGCGAATAATTCTCTTTAAGAGCAACAATTAATCTTCCATGTATCACAATATATTTATTCTTTCACCACTCATATTTAACTTAATGAGTAAACCATATGTTTACTCTAGGTCAAACTATAATGATATTTCTCAACAAGAGGGGTTAACAACCACCATCATTTATTATTTCAGTAGCTACTGCAAACGGATATTCGACAATTATTTTAGCTTACCACGATCTCACACAACCCTCAAGTGTATGTGATAGACACATTTTTGTGTCTAAATTACACTCGATTATCTATTTTGATAGTGTTCGTTTTTGTACTTATTATGACTTTTTATGTCTTTGTAGGTATTTTTGAGAAATAAACATTTGCGGAAAAATCGGCTCAAAAAGTGATAAAAGGCACCCGGGAAGAATTGATAAAGGCACCCGCAAGTTGGATTGGGGGCACCTCCCTTTGAATTTGAATTTACAAAAATGGCGGGAAGAAACCTTCTTTACGTGAGAAAGCTTCGGTGTTGATTTGCAACCGAGTTTTAAGGAGTTTAAACGTGTACTTGGTATCTCAAATTGTTCAAACACTCAAAACATAACACAACACGTCAAGTATGAGTGATTCACGCGAAGAAAATTGCTTGAAAAATCGAATCTGGACGGGAAGGAGTTCTTATCTGTTTCGGTTTTGCATGAGATTTGAGTTTGATTTGGATTTGTTTTGGGATCCTTATCGGTTTACAAGGGTTTCTAGGGTTTACTAATACTATATATAGCAAAGAGAAGCAAAGAAAAATCAAGGTTGGGTGACCGGAAAAATTCTGTTGAAGAAGAACTCTGTTCGTGAAGAAGAAGTGCAGAAAACATCACCAGGAAACTGTCGCTGATACTGTCTTAAACGCAGCTGCTTCAGCAGTCCTATTTCTGCTACATATACAGTCCGTCTTTCTTTCATGTTCTCTTTTCCTTCTTCTGTAACGCAGAGAACAGTCTCTGTAACGCTTATAATCGTCTTTGTTCTTCTGTGTTACTCCTTTTCCACCAGTGTAAGCACCTTTTGAGCAATGGAAATCTATTTTGAGTGTGTTTCCAATTCAATGAGCTAATCACCATCACTGGGGCGACGGAGGAAGCCGTTCATCCAATAATTGTGGTAACTTCTATTTCAATTAAATTTATTCTACAATTCTTTTATTATTAATTGCTTGAACTAAAATTGTAAAAATGGTTTTTCTCAAATTATTGTGTTTTCTTCTGATAGGTCATACTTGGTTTTAAAACTCTTGATGTCTCATGCTCTGGATTAACAATTATTCTCTCGAAAACCTATCTTTGACATATTTAGATTAAATTGAAAATAAGAATTGTTAGATGTTATCACTGAAGTATTGGTGAATGGTGGAATCTTAAACCCTAATTTTTCTTCATCCATTTTAAAATAAAATTGTTTTAATTCTCTTTATTTTTTGTTATTAAAAATTAGGTCTAGAAATTAAATCTTCACAAGTCCGAGAATCAAACCCTTTTTACCACTATATTAAAATCACATCAATTTTTGGCGCTGCCGACGCGGACTTGTTTTTAGGTTTAGAGTTTTAGATTTATTTTTAGGTTTTTATTTTTGTTTTTAGTATTATTTTTACTTTGTTCCATTTTACGTTTCTTTGGGTATTTCTCTTTTTGCTACAGGTTTGGATCTTGGATTGAAAGGAAATAAAGCCAAAACTTTGGTGATTAAAGACTTGAAGTTAAAATTAAGGACTTGGAGTTAAAAGTTCAAGCTTAAAGAACGGAGAAAAGACAAAGACTTTTATTTTTAATTAGATTTATTTTCTTTAGATTTTATTTGTTTAGAAAATTGTATTAGAAATTTTTATTATTTCCGTAATTTTTCTTTTATTTGTGGACACTTTTTGGACTTTATTTTGGACTTTGGACATTTTATTATTTTTAAACCCTACGGAAGGGTAATTTCAATATAAAATGTTACAGGGAAGGACGGCAATTACGATATTGTCTCGGCCCCTTGGGTTCGCATACTGACTTAGGAGTCGGTGTCCTGAGTCGACTACAACCGATTCATCCCCCGTATGGTACGGGAGGTAAGACTCGATCAAACCACGAATCCCCTGCAAGTGGGTTTACTGTATTCCTTCATATGCATATATGTTGAGGAATTGAATACGGTTTTACTTTTCTAGTAGAGGGAAAGAACTGGCCATACAAGATAAGGACTCGGATTTCATCACCGTTTCCTTCTTGCCCACTTTAGGAACACGTTACCAAATGCGAACCTAAACCTTAAAATTTTGACTAGAAAGAGACCGATAGGATAACGGGCTTATAGGAAACTCGTTCAAAAGAACTGTACTGGTTACTTTATTAGCCTAACTCGAAGTTCAGGAAGATTATTTTAAGTTGATTAGAGCCGCTTTGTAACCCAGGGAAAAGTTCCAAAGAGACAGGGTTATCAAAGCTCCTTAGAGCTTATCCTGTTTATCTTCGACTTAATCTAATTCGGATCATTCTAAGAGGTCTGCTAAAACTGTAACTAGTTGCCTTTTGAAAGAACAAAAGCTGGTCTAGAAACAATCTAAGTGGAGCCATCATGCTTTTTGTTTGCTAGATTTAATAGGTTTGATTTAGTTGAGTCAGCCTTGCTTGTGATTGTTTAGGATTTTCTTCCGTTTATGATTTATTTTTTTAGTTTTTATTTAGTGTATGCCAAGACTTGGAAAAAAGACGCTCTAGGTCGCTTAATTAGTGACAAGCCTAGTAGTTCTGTCCCTGGAAAAGAGAACCTCGAAGACTCTTCTTTTGAGGGCCTTGTTTTTGATTTTGAAAACTTGACTTTGTGTGAAGAAGTTACTCCTTTGATACTGCCAGCAATGGCAACTTTAAAAGCTTTGTTGAACCCGACTAGGACTTCTCGCCCATCATGTATCAAGTTAGCTGAAACTCAACCAAACTATGAGTTGAAACCTGGGACCATACAGATGCTCCCACTCTTCTTAGGGAAATAAAATGAAAACCCTTAATTTCACATTAGGGATTTTGAAGAAATATGTAGTACCCTAAGATCCACAACATGTCTGATAAAGCTTTGAAACTTAGGTTATTTCCTTTTTCCCTGAGAGACAAGGCCAAATCTTGGTTATATAGTTTGCCATCTGAATCCATCGAGACATATGAAGAACTTATCGTTGCCTTTTTATCTGAAATTTTCCCTAGGCACAAAATATCATCTCTTAGGCAACAAATTTCCATATTTGGGCAACAAGAAGGGGAATCTTTGTATAGGTACTTGGAAAGGTTCAACGAATTAGTAACACAATGTCCCCAACACGGTTTAGAAGAACAAAGACTAGTCCAGATCCTTTATGAAGGGCTAGATTATCCAACAATGATCATGGTTGAGTCATTGTGTTAAACTATTAATGAGGCAATGGCATTTTTGCATGAAATTGCCAAAGAGACTCATCAATAGGAATATAGTAAGGAACCCCAGAGAAAAATTCTACCGAGCAGAGGTAATGTCAATAGGGTAGATGGACAGACTGTTGAAGAGCAAGCCCATGCTCTTTGTAATAATACTAGATATGATAACCGTCAGAAGTTTGATCCATATTCAGAAACCTATAACCCTGGTTGGAGAAACCATCCAAATTTTTCTTGGTCTAAGGGCCAAAATCAAGGTCAGTCTAGTAACCCTCAGGTTCCACCAGGTTTTGGTTATACTAAGAATTCTTCTGGTCCGACATAATTTCAGAGCCCTTCAGATAATAAGATCATGATTTTAGAAGAGTCTCTCATCTTTTTATCTCATAATACTGCTGAGTTTCAGAAATCGGTTAAACAAAGTTTTGAAGACAATAAAAAGATGGTCCAGGCTAAATCTCAGGCTATTTACGATTTACAAACCCAGTTTAGTCAGTTGAGTGAGCCTTTGAGAGAAAAAGGCAAGTTCCCTAGTCAACCACAACCCAACCCTAGAGGAGTTCATGAGTTATCTTCTGACCATATGAATTCAATTAAAACCCTTAGGAGTGGTAGAGTAGTATACAATAAGTAACCTTGCCCGATAGTGAACATGCTGTAGTTCACCCTTCTGAGCCTATAGTTGAAGAGACTGATAAAGTCTCTAAAAAGTCCAATGCGGTTCCCACTGAACCCGGTTTTGTGCCCAAAGCCCCATTCCCACAACTTCTAATACCAACTAGGAAGGAATCCAACTTTAATGATATATTGAAGGTTTTTAAGCAAGTCACGATCAACCTTCCATTATTAGATGTAATTAGGCAGATTCCTGCTTATTCCAAGTTTCTTAAGGATATTTGTACGCGAAAGCGAAAGCTTAGTGTACCAAAGAAAGCCTTTTTAGATAGTCATGTGAGTTCAATTATCCAGAACAATACAACTCCTAAGTACAAATACCCAGGTTCCCCAACCATTTCTTGCACAATAGGTAACTACCGTGTTGAGAAAGTGTTACTTGACTTAGGAGCTAGTGTGAACTTACTTCCGTACCATGTGTACCTCCATCTAGGACTTGGTGATTTGAAACCTACTCAGATAACACTGCAATTAGCTGATAGGCCTGTGAAAATTCCTCGTGGTATCATAGAGGATGTTCTTATTGAGGTCGATAAGTTTATTTATCCAGTAGATTTTGTTGTCCTTGATACCCAACCTGTCCTGACCCAGAGAATCAGATACCTGTGGTATTAGGTCGCCCATTTTTAGCTACATATAATGCGATCATTAACTATCGGAATGGTATTATGAACTTATCTTTTGGTAATATGACTATTGAGCTGAATATTTTCAAAATTAGTAACCAACCACCTGAGCTAGATGACACGTGCATTGAAGAGGTGAACATGATAGGAACATTAGTTCAGAAGGCATTACCAAACACTTTGTTATAAGATACATTAGAGAAATGTCTAGCCCACTTTAGATTTGATGTTGATAACGATAGTGTTATTAATGAGGTGAATACTTTGTTAGATTATGCACCACCTGATTATAATTCAGAAGAAGCAATTGACCATTTTCGAGAATCTGACGATCTAGAAATTAGGGAAATTATGATTAGTCTATCTAGAGACACTAAAAACTTTAAGTTTGGGGGTGACTATCATTCTCCACGTGCTTTACCTTTATCTCTTACAAAGGTCCCTAACTTGGGACTTGACATATGCACCTCTACCATTTTACAAGATCATCTTCGAGCTAGATTCCCTGATCCTCTTAATGTCCAGAAAGAAGTTCAGTTGTCAGAAACCCATCCTCTGGTCGATGTGGTTTACCTAGGCGATAATACCAAGATTGACTTTGTTTTCCCACCAAAATATTTTCTTCCATACGTGATAACGTATGAATTTCAAATGTGTCATTTATTAAGTTTTTAAGACTAAGCTTAATTACTTTAGGGAATTAGAATCGACACATTTGTTTAAGAATGACCACCTTCATTATAGTCAATTGTGTGAGTCAAATCTGATTGACTTTGAGGATCCACAATTATTTAGGTTATTATTATGTGCTTCTAAGTTCTTAGTTGAGTTATTCCAGACTTTACAACCTGATCTTGTTGATCCTTCCTACGAAGAAATCAAGCCTATGAAATATTTTATCTAGATCCTTCTATAGAACCTGAACCACAGCTAGAAGTACTTGTCTTAAACAGAAAACTAGGTAAGGGTGTGCTCGGTTTGTTCATTTTCTTTGCCTGCTGCAGTTTTCTTTTGTTTTGGATAACCCTATTTGACTCAGATGACCCACAGTTGTTCAGATTATTACTATATGATTTTATGAGGTGACTAATTCTTTCTTAGTCTGGCTGAAGACTTTAAACTTAGCACTTCTTGGGAGGTAACCCATGCTCATGAAACACGATAATATCTTTCCTTAACTCTTTTCCTTCGATTGGTAAGAGTTTCTCCTTGTTCATGCTTTTAATCATTCATCTTTAGAAACATTGAAGACACTGTTTGATTTAAGTTTGGGGGTAAGGGAGAAACTTTTTAGTTAAATAATAAAGCTTTAGAATTTAGAAGCTTGTGAACACTTCAGGGTGACACTAAGCATTCTAGGTATATAGAAACTTAGCTCTTTTTCTATAGGAATTGGTGTGCCCAGTTAAATGGTCTATTCATAAAAGGACAAAGTTCAGGTGTTAGAAATAACATGATAGTTTTCACCATATCTCGGAGTCTATCTCGACCATATCACTTTTTATTTTTATTTTTGCAATTTTGTGTTTCTCTAAGTGATTTGGTGGGGCCCAGTATCAAATTGTTATTGCCGCTAGGATGAAATAGAGTGTTTGAGATCAAGCCCCATTCTTGCTTTATTCGAAAAAAAAAAGAAAAAAAAAATAAAAAAAAATAAAAATAAATAAATATATATTGGCACTTTGATAGCAATATGTGTGTGTTCTCCCTGTCTCCGTCGCCTAAGCAAGCGTGGAACGAGGGATCCATGGGAACTGTCACGTAAGATGCTGATAAGAATCATGCGCTTGGATTCAATTTGATCCAATCATGTTGTCAATATATTTATCATTTTATTTTCAATAAATCGATCGCTGGGACCCGTGTATATACCAATTGAATCGATATTAGTATTAGATTTAAGAACAATGGGTGCGTATCTCAATTCATTAGGTTTCATCCTGGCGCTGACCTTCAGACAGATATGGGAAACACCGTTCACCTTAGTCAACACGTGCAACCTTCATATTTTCCATGTCCATCTTCTAAATCTTTTCATCTGATCGAACTGTGATAGATTCTGAGTCTTGTGGTTGAACGATTATCGGAGTAGAACTCTGTTTTCATATATATGAATTTTAGTATGCTTGAGTGAACACTCGTGTACATCAACTGGACTCATATAGGGTAATGATTCCCATAGCAGAAGAATTGAGTAAGCCAACTAAATAGCTTGTTTAGTGTCTATCCTTAATCGTTCACGAGTCGTTAAAATCTGGAGTAAAGGTTTTGTGGGTATACCTCTTGTAAACCCTCACGAGACAAAACTCGTCCACTAGGGACACCTAGGGGTTTAACGGCTTATTACATAGGCTAAATGTAGTCGCGATTCCTGCGAAAGTGAGTTAGGATTTTATTTTCTAGATTAGATTTGCTCGAGGACTAGCAAATAGTAAGTTTGAGGGTATTTGATAGACACATTTTTGTGTCTAAATTACACTCGATTATCTATTTTGATAGTGTTCATTTTTGTACTTATTATGGCTTTTTTATGTCTTTGTAGGTATTTTTGAGAAATAAACATTTGCAAAAAATCGGCTCAAAAAGTGATAAAGGCACCCGGGAAGAATTGATAAAGGCACCCACAAGTTGGATTGGGGGCACCTCCCTTTGAATTTGAATTTACGAAAATAGCGGGAAGAAACCTTCTTTACGTGAGAAAGCTTCGGTGTTGATTTGCAACCGAGTTTTAAGGAGTTTAAACGTGTACTTGGTATCTCAAATTGTTCAAACACTCAAAACATAACACAACACGTCAAGTATGAGTGATTCACGCGAAGAAAATTGCTTGAAAAATCGAATCTGGACGGGAAAAGAAGTTCTTCTCTGTTTCGGTTTTGCACGAGATTTAAGTTTGATTTGGATTTGTTTTTGGATCCTTATCGGTTAACAAGGGTTTCTAGGGTTTACTAATACTATATATAGCAAAGAGAAGCAAAGAAAAATCAAGTTTGGGTGACCGGAAAAATTCAGTTGAAGAGGAGCTCTGTTCGTGAAGAAGAAGTGCAGAAAACAACACTAGGAAACTGTCGCTGATAGTGTCGTAAATGCAGCTGCTTCAGCAGTCCTATTTTTACTGCATATACAGTCTGTCTTTCTTTCCTGTTCTTTTTTCCTTCTTCTGTAACGCAGAGAACAGTCTCTGTAACGCTTATAAGCGTCTCCGTTCTTCTGTGTGACTCCTTTTCCACCATTGTAAGCACCTTTTGAGCAATGAAAATCTATTTTGAGTGCGTTTCCAATTCAATGAGCTAATCACCATCACTGGGGCGACGGAGGAAGCCGTTCATCCAATAATTGTGGTAACTTCTATTTTAATTATATTTATTCTACAATTTTTTTTTGTTATTAATTGCTTGAATTAAAATTGTAAAAATGGTTTTTCTCAAATAATTGTGTTTTCTTCTGATGGGTCATACTTGGTTTTAAAACTCTTGATGTCTCATGCTCTGGATTAACAATTACTCTCTCAAAAACCTATCTTTGGCATATTTAGATTAAATTGAAAATAAGAATTGTTAGATGTTATCATTGAAGTATTGGTGAATGGTGGAATCTTAAGCCCTAGTTTTTCTTCATCCATTTTAAAGTCAAATTGTTTTAATTCTCTTTATTTTTTGTTATTAAAAATTAGGTCTAGAAATTAAATCTTCACAAGTCCGAGAATCAAACCCTTTTTACCACTATATTAAAATCACATCAGTATGCATGTATCAAAAAATTCAATCAATTACTGGTACCAGCGCCCACGGGCATTGTAATCTTTCAATCTTCCAGTGAGGAGACATAAACTATGAGAATGTGGATCTTGTTTTGATAGACTCTATTGAAGCAATATATGTATCTTATTCTAAAACGCTACTTGTTGTTATATGTGATTGGATTTGCCTTTTAAGAGGCAAACACTTATATAAAAGCAAAATGAGATATTTCACACCTATTATTAGTGACATCCTTTTTCAATTTGATCATGTTGGGAGAGATATTGATATAACTTATAATTTATAAGTTATTAACCCCAATATCTTCTAGTAGTGTATACTCTCCCCCTGATCATGGTGGAATTCTTTTATCATCTCATAAACGAAAAATTCAAGTTTCAAAATGTATTATCCGATTAATTCGAGACATATACTCATTATGAAATATGTCTTCCACATAAAAAAAATGCAGTCTTAATAGACATACATATTTACCGTCAACCATGGATAACTTTAAGAACAAAAATAAAATAAAAAAATGATATTATATGTTAAAACCAAAAGCATTGAAAGTATGCAAACAAATCTCCAATAACTGTGTGACCTCAAGGGCCAATAATATAATGATTTAGAATGAAATTATGAACACTTTCTTTATCAAAAGAAAATTAAATCAAGATCAATATAGTCACTAAAAAAGGACTAATGATATAGGCTAACAAGCCGGGTGCGCACCCATTGACCTTTAGTCTCCTACCAAATTCCAAGTACAAGTGGAACGGTTCCAATTTTGGAGTTTAATAACAGGAGGAAAAATAAAAACTTGCTCAATATCCCCCTAGGAATGCAGCAACACCTCATTTCATTGGTGTTTGCAATTGCAATAGTGAATACCGTAAAACGATATCTCACCCTTTTAGGATCGTTAGAGAAAAAAAAATTCAATTACTTGAAACATTTCTTTTTAAGAAAAATGTAGACTAGTGGAAAAATGGTCATTTTAGGACTGCTAGAACAATTTCTTGAAACCACTAAAAATAGAGTTTCTAGCAGCCCTTAGAACAGTCCTATTCTAGACGTACTATTTCTGGAAGTACGGTTTTAAGCAGAAATTTAATACGGTTCTTATCAGTTTAATGGTAGTACAAAAGAAAACCGTATTTTATTTGGTCCTATACTAATATTACAAAAGGTCAACATCTGTTGGGACTGTCCTATAATTTAAATTTATTATAACGTTTTCAGCTCATGTGAATTGGCTGAATCCCAGTAGTATCATTCTGACTAGGTTGAATAAAGGCTGACTGAACCTAAAATGAAATTTAATGCACATTCATATGAAATTCAGTTGAACCCGATTCATAGATTTAAAACCATCACCACTAATTCAATGAATCCAACTTACATATGAATTCAGTTAACAAACTTAATTAGGTTCAAAATAACCAAAGAAACTCTTACAAATTAAAACCTAATTTCACACTACTTCAAGTCATCATAAGTTCCAAGAATTCTAAGATTTGTTGAAATCTTCAAAAAGATTAAATTATAGAATGATGTTCTGAGCGGCACATTTTGGAAAGTTATACCTGCAACAATAAAAAAAAATCATAACATTAGTTAGGAAACTAATTTTGACATACCAGGACAACAAGAGATAAGGAGATTGAGCTAATTTTGAAAGCATTTAAACAAACCACTTTGCTGACAAATTACAACTAATGCACAAACCTCTTGAAGCTGAGAACATGGTTTAACTAGAAAGATTAAATTCATTAGAAGTTATAAAAATAAAAAAGCAACACATAGAACCTGGAAGCAAAGATATACCTCGACAACGGTTTCAAATCAGGTTCGTCCATCCTTAAATTTAGTTTTTTTCCCTGATAATATGAAGAGGTGATTATATGTTCATCTCTCTATGTACATAAAGAAGATAAAAATAAGAAAATTTTAAGTATTCAGTCGAGAATTATTACCCGGTCTCCATCCCAACACTCATTATCTGCTACAATTGTTGAAATTAGTAAAGCTTCATTTGCGGATGCACTATCAATGGGCACTCCACTGTTTCACGAAATTCATGGTCCATATCTTGGATAGTTGTTTGGAGTCATACCTATTCAATACCTAACGACTCTTTTTATGACTTCCCAGCATACTAGAACCAGAGAACTCCTGCTCCATGTCCATTAACATTTTTTGAACTGGAAAACTCTTCTCCTTCCACTCACAAAATATCTACATACAAAGCAAACAAAAGAGAGAGCTTCACTACCACTGACCATCTTAAATTCAAGATTTGTCTCTATCTAACGAGACTATACTAGAGTATTCTATTCAACTTCTTGCTGAATTTAGATATTTCGTTCTCTTTTATTTGTACCAATTATATGTTATTATAGAAACTAGACACCGTAATTACACATTACAGTTGTAACTTGAGCTGACTAGCACAATCCAAGTTTATTTTACAACATAAGGAACATAGAGATGATGGCTGTAAGAATCAAATAATAATCACAATATGGTAAAAATGGGTAGCAGTTATATAGAGATGAAGGTATGTTACGTCCCAAAATTATGTAGTATTCATCCTCGTCAACTTCAATTGTGTCCCCAGTCAGAAAGAACCCGCCATCAATAAATGATTCCTTTGTCACCTTCGATGATTAAGTATGATCATGTCAGCAGCTAAAATGAAATTTTATCTTTCATCAGATTTAAGAAGAAAAATATCTTAGAAACAATTAGTACCTCTGGTCGCCTCCAGTATTCCTTAAACTGTAAAGGACTTCTAATACAAAGCTCACATATTCCGTTTGTATTACTTCCAGAGCCATCATCTAAAAGAGTTTTAGCATGTAAAATTCCGCAACTGATATTACATATCATCCATATAATTGTTTCACATTCTTGTCAGTTTCTTGGAATCATACGGACCTCCACCCCAGGTAGTGGATTTCCAACAGTTCCTCCCTTTCTCAAACCTTTCAAGGGATTTGAAAGTGCCATAACAAACTGAAAATCATGTCAGTGATAAATATTAGAAGAATATATTACATAAATGAGGAACAAAATAACCAAGGGCATAATCACATACCTCAATCATGCCATAACGTTTTAAAAGCCGATGGACGGTTATGCTTTCCCACTGCTTCATAATGGGATAAGGAAGTGCATAGGAACCACACATCTGTGGAAGAAGTTGTAAAGTCAGTGACAAAGGATGAAAATGTTCACTTTGATAATAAGAAAGTGTACTTGGTAATACTCTTAGACTCTAATAAAGGTTTCCTTGTAGAGCATTGAAAGAGACATTCCTGAATTACATGAAAGAGATACTTAATGGAATGCATAAGCTTAAAAAAAAAATGCTCGGAAGGACAAAATATGATGTTTCTCCAAAAACACATTATGGTTATTTGTAAGAACTAAAAGATAAATTCAAGGGAGCCATCTTACAATGTGATAAATTCAAGAAGGTTGTTGAATAAGTCACCCAGTTGGTTTTGCAGTTGATATGACTAAAGGCTCTACACAGAGAAACAAGCACATCATTCAGATAACTAGATAAGAGTCTATTCGAGTGGCGTATAACACCACTTGGTCAGCAAAGTGAAACCAAAAAAGAGGAAGTTAGAGAAATGGAATAGAGGATAGCTCTATCAAAAGTATTTTCTTCATAAAAGAGTTCAGATTGTTAAGCGCCACTATAATTTGTAAAAGATAAATCAATATCATTGTTGGCGTGTAAAAGGAAAGTATGCAGATGTACAACTTCAATTAAGTAGCAGCAGAAGTGGGTTTACCTTAACTTGAGCAAGACAAGTCATTAAACTAGCAGCAACATTTCCAGCATTATTCTCTTCAATGGAACCGATAGTTGAGTTGATTAGAAATAGTGTAATAGTCCTTACAAATCTTGCCAACCTGGTGTTTATTCTGCAACAAACAAAACAGGGTACTATAAACATACAAGATAAACCCGAACCTGTACTAAGAAATTAATAATATGGAAAATACAGTACTTAGTCCCCAGTTAATAATAGTTATAGCCATGACTGCTGCAACTTCCACAACCCGTGACAACGGGTTCCACATAAACACTAAGAATATTAAGACCTTACTCTCCTATGTTAACACAAATACACTTAAATTGAGATTTAAGCAAAAACAAAAATAATCAAGACCAAGCACTAAAAACAACAAAAACAGAGAGGAAATCATGAAACCATTTTTCTTTTCAAGATTGTGTTACCAAAGATGGTTAATTTATTGAGAAGCTTCATTACTAAGTCCTTCTCTGTTACGTTTCAAACTCTCAAGTACTTCTTGAATAGGTATGTTCCTCTTGAAAATCCAAGAAACAGAAACCCCTAAATTAAAACCATAAATCGGAACAAAAACTCAAAAACCCCTAAATCATGATCCCTTTCAAATACTACTGAAATAAAATAAAACAATGGATAATCGAGAAATCAATACAAAGGATGGTTTTGGTGAGAGATGGTAAATCGAAACAGTATCAATAGAGAAAGAGTCGGAGAGACCAAGAGAGAGAGAGAGAAAGAGGCGGAGAGAACGAAAACATGAAAAGAATGCTGGGAAGGGAAAATATAGGGGCTTTATCCTAGGAAAAGATAATGAACATCATCCGTTAGATCAAAAAGGTAGCTCAATCTCGTCAAATGTTTCTTCAGTAGGAAAAACTACCACTAACCGTTTTAAATCCTTTTTGAGGGACAAATTTGTAAAAATCAGATCCAAATAAAGTACGGTTTCTTGGCTTCCCAAAAATACGGTTTTAGTCTGCATATACCTTAAAACACAGTCCTATTATAAATCCCTAGTCAGTCTTAAAATGCCCATTTTCTACTAGTGGTAGAAATCATTATTACCATTGGTTTTAGAACAAATATACATTGTGGTTGTCGGAAGATTTCTTGTAAGGAAAGAAAACAATGGCTCATTATTTTAGAGATAACCATAATTAATGGTTTTTGTTTTAAACGATATATTAGCGCCATTCTTCCACAATCAATGGAAAATCCAAACCATTTCCTTAGAATACGTCAATTTTGAGATCCCATCTGATATAATGGATGGAGAAAATATCATTCAAGATTTCTCTAAAAGAATAGAAAGCTATACCGTTGTCATATGAGAAAAATAATCCAACAAAATTAATATGGTTTGCTCCTCTAAGGGTAGCCCAATGATCCTCTAAAGTTAGAGAAATAACCTTAATATTTTTAAAAGAATCTCCTTCCAAAGATTCAAATAGTTTTGTCTAATAGAGAGTTTCTCATTGAAACCATATGTGTTAATCACAAAATCAATGTCCATTAGAAAAATTATCAAAATTGATTGCTCATTCACGTGATTCACATTTCCATTGCAATAAGATACAAGCTAGTGAACTTATGCTTAATCAGTCCTTGATATAAATTAGAGGAATTAAGCATCACTTGGATTATTAAGACAAAAAAATTATCCAGGGATATATTTAGATAACAACTAATAATTACCTCACCTTTTGATGCAGCGAATAATAAAGAAAAAAAAAAGGTTTGTTCATATTTCAAAAAATAAATAGTCAAACAGTAAAAGAGTAAATATCCGCGATACTTACTTATATCATATTTTGTGGACTCATAGATATGGATCACGTTGTTGTCAGCAAGACAAAGAATTAATATGTCAAGTAGGACAACTTAAATTGATTCGCTAATCAATTGACTGATCATGTAAAATATGATTTGAAGTACATAAAATATAACCGAACAATAAACAGTCAAACAATATGTGTTTCTCTTTGTCAGTAGTTATTAGTTTAACATAATTTGGTATAAAAAACCAAGGTGATCATTCTTCCTATACAAAAACTCCTCCCATATTATCTTTTATAAATAAAAACTATTTTAATTAAAAAAATTAAAACCCCATTTCCTTTAATATTGGTTAATTTTAGTTTTTAGCTAATTTTAATATTCCCGAGATGCCCTTCCCTATATAACCTATATGTTTCAAATGGAAATAAATGAGAAAATCAAATCTTGGTGAGAGAAAAATCGGCTACATCAAATTTGCTCCAAATAACAGAATTTGATCCAGGAAATAAATAAAAAAATTCTCTCTCTAAATCTTAGATTCGGCTAGGGTTTCAATTTGAAACAGATCTTTTCCAAATAAATCCATTGATTATTTGAAGAACCGAACTCGTTTTCGTTTCTATTTAATTGGAGAACAGAAACTGTAAATTCAGCTGTATTCATCAGGTAAGTTTGATTTTGATTTTGATTTTACTTGATTTTGGTTTTCTTATTATGATTTTGATTGTATTTTAATTTTTGAGTTATTGATTTTGGTATTTATTGATTATCAAACTTTTGTTTTTGTTCTTCGAATCAGTCATCAGTGAGATTAGATATTGGTTTGAAGATTCCAACTGAAGTTACAGTTTATTCTTTCAATTTGATTATATCCTCATTCGGCTCAAGCTGTTGTTTTAGTTCAATCATTCATCGCAAACTGAAATTCAACTTTCAGGTATAATTGATTTTTTTTATTTTGTTCAATTTTTGAGTTTATGTTGATTATGAAACTCAGATCCATTTGCTTTTACGATTTCTATGTTTATGTTAATGTTTATGTTTATGTTGTTGATGTTCTATTAAAAACTATTGGAATCAAAATTGTTATGTTTTTGATGTTCTTATTCAAATTTTGTTGTTGGTGTTGTTGTTTATATTCACGGCCAGTTAAACTGTTTTTTGTTTCATACTTTTTCCTGTAGATTATTGGAATCAGAATTTGTTATGTTGTTGATGTTAATATTCAAATTTTGTTGTTGGTGTTGTTGTTTATATTCACAGCTAGTGAAATTGTTTTTGGTTTCATACCTTGTCATGTATATTATTGGAATCAAAATTGTTATGTTTTTTATGTTCTTATTCAAATTTTGTTGTTGGTGTTGTTCTTTATATTCACAGCTAGTGAAACTTTTTTTTGTTTCATACTTTTTCCTGTAGATTATTGGAATCAGAATTTGTTATGTTGTTGATGTTAATATTCAAATTTTGTTGTTTGTTGTTGTTGTTTATATTCACATCTAGTGAAACTTTTTTTTGTTTCATACTTTGTCTTGTAGATTATGAAATTTGTTCTCGCTGTTATATCTCACAAAGAGGATACAATATATTTTCGTATTGGTCTACAAGCATCTGTTTGTGATTTGAAGGGTAGTATATGTTCAAGTTGGTGTCAATTCTCTGTTCTTCTTATAGAAATTTTCCACATAGTTTGTGATCAGCAAAAGGTTATCAATTATGATTTTGATCTCCAATCGGTTGCTTTATTTACTTTGTTTAATAAGCTTCCATCTCTTGAGTTACATGTAAGGCATAGAGATGAGTCCTCTAGTTGTAGTTCAGAAATTTCAGGAATCATACCATTTGAGCAGCCACGAAGTTTAGGAATTATATCTTTCGAGCATGCAGGACTTACAAATTTAGTTGATTATGATGTCTGTAATAAAGTTAAAGAACCGTTGAAGTCTGCGCTTTGGTTAGGCCTTTTCAGGGTGTCAATCAGGTGACACCAACAAGTTCGCTCTGATTTGTTGAAATATCATGCAGCATATGGGTATTCATTTAAGATAACAAGGAATGCGAAGTTGAGGATTGGTGCATGTTGTTCTAAGAAGGAAGAAGAGAAATGTGAATGGCATATATATGATGTTTCTATTGATGGTGTTGAAGGTAGTCCTTTTATTATCAAGGAGTTAAATAAGAAGCATACTTGTTGTGGTGGAGTTGTAAACAGACCACATCTGTCGAAGAAACTAATTAGTAGCTTGATTCTCGAAGAGATTAAACAGAATCCAAAGAAGAAGACAAAGGATATTATGAATCAGTTTACAAGAGAGTATGGATTTGAAATTAGCCGTTATTATGCATATGCATGGAAGAGGCATGCTTTGAATATTACATGGGGAGAGAACGAGAAATCATTTATGTACTTGAAATGGTATACCAACAAATTGACTGAAACCAATCCTGGATCTCGTGTTGTTTTGGAAGTTGAAAATGGGACTCAAATTTTTTCCAGAGATTGTTTATCTATTTCGGAGCATACATTCGTGGATTCAATTACTGTCGTCCTTTATTATTCCTTGATGCATCCCATTTGAAAAGCAAATACCTTGGTCATATCATGGCAGCAACAGGTCTAACCGGGAATGACGGTAAGTTTCTTAAACATTTTATTTGTTTCTGAGTTAATAAATAGGTCAAAAAAGATGAAACCTAAAACCATGCTACAAACAGATGAAACCAACATGAAAATTAGTGAAACCTATTTACAAAAAAAATTATTTGAAACAGATGAAACCTTATTGATGAAACCAAAATTGGTTTCATCGTTTTTATATGCTGAGACGTTTTTTCCTGTTCTGTTTCAGAAATCTATCATTTTGCTTATGCTGTGGTTTCATCGGAGAATGACGTGAACTGGAAATGGTTTTTGGAGAATTTGAAGGAAGTCCTTTTTCCTCTGCGCAAAAAGCTTACTTTTGTCAGTGATCGAGGTAGTGGTTTGGTGAATCAAATTCATGATGTATTCCCTGATGCTGTTCATGGTTGGTGTTATTGGCATATGAAGAATAATATCAATACATACTTGCCGAAGTCCAGTAAGGTTTATAAAAATTATGTGCTTGGATTGTTTGAAAAATTTGCGTATGCTAATACACATAAAAAAAATTCTAGAGAACTGGGAAAATTTGTTGCAGGTCAAAAATCAGAAGTTACAAGATTATCTGAGTAGAGCTCCGGTTGATAAATGTGCAAGTGTTTATTTCCCGGGTCGTCGTTATGGTAGGTTGTGTTCGAATATCGCTGAGAGTTTCAATAGTTGGATCCTTGAAGAGAGAGAGAAGCCTATAGCCAAAAAAATTATGAGATCAGAGTGAAGCTTATGAATCAAATATGCGTACGTCGCGAGGAATGTGCAACATTATTGAAGTGGCAAAAAACTTTATGTCCAGAATTTGAAATTGAGCTATACAACAACAAGATACACGGACGTGAATAAAGTGTCACCAAGTCGTCGCAATATGTGTTTGAAGTTCATTCAACATTAACACAAAAGGTCGATTTGCAAAGGAGAACATGTTCTTGCAACTGCTGGCGCATCAACGGTTTCCCTTGTGCCCACGCTATCCGTTGTATCATGATAAATGAATAAGATCCGTATAAGTATGTCGATTTCTACTTTACAGTAAAGTTCTACTGTGAATCCTATGCAAGACCAATCAATCATGTTCCCACAGTTGAAAAGCCTGCGATTGTGTCTCCAAAATCTCTTGTTGTTGGTCCTGATACTCTGCCACAATCAGGTCGTCCAAGGAAGAAGAAGAGAATTCCTAATACAGGTTCAGTTCCTAATAAGAAGATGTGAACTTGTGGTAGCTTCCATGTTTTGAGTGCCCATAACCGAAG
Organism: Papaver californicum; assembly: GCA_023531435.1. NCBI lineage: Eukaryota > Viridiplantae > Streptophyta > Magnoliopsida > Ranunculales > Papaveraceae > Papaver > Papaver californicum. The sequence continues at coordinate 1,015,273 of JAJJMC010003097.1, forward strand.
GACATGCCCTGCGCGGCAGATGTGAATTCATTTTGACAACAATTCATCGACTTTCATTTTTAGTTTTCGTTTAAACTACTATATGTTTTAATCTACATATTTTTATTTATTCTTTATTCTATATTTTTTACAGTTAAAATTTTAATTTGCTCCAGTTCTTTCATGTTTTTTTATTTTTAGATTAAGTTTCAGAGTTGCAGGCTTTTATAATTTGTTGGAACCAAAATAGGTTTCATAGTTTGTCACATTCTTCAGGTTTTTTTTCATCTCTAAATTGATGGAACCCTTTTTGGTTTTATTGTTTTATTCATCTGGAATAAGATGAAATAAAAACAACTGATGAAACTTTTTCTGGTTCTATCATTTTTTTTTCATCTAAAATAAGATGAAACCTAAAATAGTGATGGAACTTTTTCTGGTTCCATCATTTTTTTTGTTTACGTCTGTCATAGGTATGTTCATCCTGGATCCGTCACTTCCGGTATAAAAAAAACCAAAAAAAAAAAGAAGAGAAAAATATCACAACATCTTGATTAAGAGAAAATATCACAACATATTTTGTAACTTAAGAGTAGTGATTGATGAAAAGACTGTTCTTAGCTACCCTGTATTTACAACTTCACTAAACTTTCTTAGTTTTACGGTCAGGTTGAAAACCAGCCGTAAGTTTTTCACAAACTCTAACCCAAACTCGGTTTCATTGTATTTTACCGCCATGAACTGCACCTTCACTTCCATGAACAGACAACCACCATTAACGCACCATTAATCTTCTTTCTCTACCATCACAACGAGACACACATGAAAGGAAACAAAACAGTTGCATAACTGAACCTTATCGTTACTCATCTTCCTGTATGTTGCAAGTAGTCCTCCTCCACCCTAATGTTAATCAATGTTTTCCCGTCTTTCTCCATTATAACTTTAAATTGCAACTTTGGCCTCATAGTCTGCAACTTTGTCAAGGAGTATATTGCAGGCCAACTTTGGCCTCATATTCTGCACCTTTTGTTTTATATGCTCTTCGGACGAAAAATTTCTTTTCAAGAGGCTCTTCATGTAATAGCAAACATGAAGGCCGCAATCATTCCTTAAATTAACAAAACAAGATCTTTAAATTGATCAAAACAAAAAAGGATTGAAATGAAGATATTGAAGAGAAGATCTCTTCAATATCACAAGTTCTTTTAAAGCACTTACACATCTTGTTGACAACACAATGGGGTGTTCAAAACAAATTTTTTTGTTTGACTTGCCGGGTCTAGGGAGAGCTTTGCAACATGTTATTTGAATGTTGACACCATTCTTTCTTTCATGCTTTCAGCACTTTTGTTGCATTCATCTTCAGTGGAAGCCATGGAGTTGTAGTGAGAGAATTCTCCAGTCTCATTATCAAAAACTAACAAAGTCAAGTGAAACAACTTTTCACTAAGTTTTGTTAGCAATGGAATGAATACAAATTCCGGAGTGTAATACATTTTGTCGATGAAAGCTTCAATTGCAGAGCGACAATTTTTCCCGATTGAGTGCAGTGTCTGAAATTCAGTAAAAAATCAAAAATCAAGTTTTAATTTTGTTTCAGAAAGACACTTGTATAAGAGGATTTAGAGGAAACTTACATAGACATATGTGCTTAGAAAAAAATGCCCTTTTGTACTTAAGAGTACCATATGGTTTCAGGTTTACTTTGATATAACTCTTTGCAATTACAGCATGTAGAACTCAATCATATCTCCTGCAATGTCACCCTTTTTTACCAAGGTATTCATATTCCTTCCTGTAATGTACAACCCCAGCTCTTTTGTCTCCCAAGCCAAGTCACTGTTGTTAAATTGTTGAAAAAAAATTAATGATTAAAGAAGAAGAAAAGAAACTGAAGCAAATGTATTCTCATTTTGGTTTCAACACTTAAATTATGAAAATAAAAAACTGAATAGTATGAATGCCACTTACCTTTCATTGTGCATTTTAAAATATCTGCACACAATCGATTTCTGATTTGAATCCACCACTTGCATAATTTTTAAGTTGTCAACTGCTTTCAACTTGACTTCCTTTTTCTCTGTTTGCTTGTTCTCCAACTTTCTAGTTTGCTTTCTGCTAACACAATGACTCTTGTTTCTTTTCATCTTCTTAGCTTGCCCAGGTGTATAATCCTGCATCTTAACAGGTGCTTGCATACTCCTTTTGTTTTTCGTCATCCTTGAGATTATGTTACTCACCTTTTGTTCTGGACTGACGTCTTCATTCTCACTATCTTCTTTGTCAGTGTCAGTTTGCATTAATCCCAACTCAAAATGAGGCATATCATCTTCTAAAGCAATTACATCTTTTGCCATGTTTATAACTGAGTAGTAGCACATGCCTTTACTTTCTGGCTTTCATGTAGAAGTCTTCTTTACATATTCATCTTCCATTTGCTGAAGCATAGTTTCATCAATTGAACCCTGAGTTGACACTTCAATCTCTATATCTGCTTTGACGAAGAACATTTCCTGGCTTCCAATTCTACCTGCTCAGCCACCTTGATATCTTCTATTGTGTATGGAGTCAATTCAGAAACTTCTTCTATTACTCTCCTCAACTCAGTCTTCGAAAAAAAAGATTCAACTTGTTAAGCCACCTTGATATCTTCAGCTGTGTTTGGAGTTATCTCCAAAACTTCTTTTATTACATTATCTTTGGCTTGCTTCCCTTTGATTTCAGATTCAACTTTCTCAGCCACCTTCAATTTTTTAATTGTGTTTGGAGTTAACTCCTAAACCTCTTCAATCAGTTGCTGAGCTTTGCCTTCCGATGATGCAACCTTTTCTGGTTCAATCACCTGTTGCTCCTGAACTTCTGCTTCAGTTGATGAAATGTTTTCTAGTTCCAACAAAGAATCTTCAAAATCTTCAATTAAACCTTGAATCTGAACTTCATGAGCTGAAATCTTTTCATGTTCCACTGCATCATGTTATTGTGTTTCTTCAGGCATATTCATTACCTGTAAGATTTATTGATTTCAAAAAAATTAGATTCAATGACAACAAACAAATCAAATCAAATCAAAGTAAAATAAATTATCACCTCAGCATTATCTTCGAAAACAACATTGTCAGACTTTTGTTCACCATCTTCTTCAACCAATAAATCATTTTCTTGTTCAATCTCAACATCGCCAGCATCTTGTTCTATTTCTTCTTGCCGCAAACCCTTTTCTTTTTCTATCATGTCATCCACAATATTTATAACTTTGCTTATCATATCCTGCAATATTTAACATGTGTTAGAAATTAACATATGTTAGATATTAACATTTCTAACTTAATATAATTCTCAAATGAAACTTTTCTGAAACACTTTCATTAAAAAAGAAATTCATACAAATCTATTCAAATGGAACTATCATTAACCCAACACACACAAATAAACAAGATCATATTTAACTCATCTAAGATTTAACATATCACCTCCACATCTTGTTCACTGTTTAAAAGCGTTTCAGGTACCATTTCTTCACGCTTCAAAACCGTTTCTGTTTCATCTCTTTTACGCTTTTGTGTCACGTAAGTCTTCATAACTGGTTGTAACTTCTCCTCAGCATCATATTTGGACAAAATTGATTGATATTCTTCTGAAAGCCTATTGTTACCAATGCTTGTAAGTTTTTCAATCAAAATTCTCGCCCACTTATATTTTTCCTTGTAAGGGTTATCTTCATTTCCAGTTCCAACACTCTCTTCATTTATATCACCAACAATCTCTTCACTTGCATTACTCTCTTCATTTCCATCACCAACCTGCAGTTCACCATCAATGTACTCTTCAACATGAATATCCTCTTCCTCTATACGATGAACCAAGCGTATTTCTTGTTCATTATATGGAAGCAAGAAGGATCCCTGACGGTGACCCACATTCATCTGTAGAATACAAGAAAAGTTATGGAACTTGTTTTGATTTCATCATTCTTTTTTCATCTGAAATAAGGTGGAATTAAATAAACTATGAAACCTTTTTTTGGTTCCATCATTTTTTTTCCATCTGGAATAAGGTGTAACCAAATAAATGATTGAAATTTTTAATTCTCAGACATTAAAAATTATAAACAAACAAGAATTGTTGTTGCTTTTACCTTTCAGAAAATTTCTGGTTTATTGCTAAGATCATCAAAATTATTCACCACTGCCTTGTTTCATCTAAGTTCCATCTAGTGAACCTTGCGTACATCTCGTTCCCATCCTGTATCAATATGATATTTGACATCTCGGCAAACCAATACTGAAAAAAACAATACACAACATTCAAATTAGTAATCAAACTCGGGAAAAATAAAAAATAAACAATTTATGAATCAAAAGAAACAAAAATTAACTTACCAATGGGTAAATGACGCAACCCGATACATCATCATCTTCTTCAGCTTTTATTATCAACTCAATTAGATACTCATGAAAAACATCTGGCCAACACACCTTATTCATCTCAAATACTTGGTACAAGTATTTTGAAGTCAGATTCTGCCCACCATTGTTTGGGAAAAATATCGAAACCAAGAGATAGAGTACGAATAACATTACGAAGTCTTCAGTTTTGGTTTCATCTGCTGCAGTTTCCATCATACTTCTCAGAATATCAGTTTTCCTTATCTTCTTATCTCCGTAAAATACTCGATCGCAAACATGTTCACCTTTTTCTTCAGCTCAACATCTTTGGCTATATCTACATTCTTCATCATTTGTAGACAAAAAATCACAGCGAACTGTTAAGGTGTTGTCTGCAGTATCATATTCTTTGCTCTCATTAACTTGAAACAATCTGGTTTCACACGCTTGACACTTTTATAATATGACCCTAAGATCATCTGAATTGCTTTGGTCTTTTTCTTCAATTTTTCTTCTTGCAACGTACCTTCGAAGAACGGTTTGAAGAAACGCCAAAATAGATAAGCAACAAGGGCCTTCATGTGTTTTTCCTTATTTTGTATCAAAGCTTTTATCTTAGGTGCCTTTACACACAAATGATGCAACGAGCACCTATATGGTTCTATAAGTCTTTTTTTCCCTGTTGTTAAACCATAATTAAACCATAAGCACAAACAGAACTTGTCCCAACCATACAGGGAAGATGATGAAACCAATTTTGGTTCCATCAAAATAGGCATTACGTAAAAAGCACCAACACAGTTGGTCACAACCATACATAAAAGATGATGAAATCAATTTTGATTCCATCAAATTAGCTCCATTAAGTAAAAAACACCAACACAGTTGGTCACAACCATACAAAGAAGATGATGAAACCTTTTTTGGTTCCATCAAATTAGCCATTATGTAAAAAACACCAACACAGTTATTCCCAACCATACACAAAAGATGATGAAACCTTTTTTGGTTCCATCAAAATAGACATTAAGTAAAATATACCAACACAGTTGGTCACAACCATACACAGAAGATGATGAAACCTTTTTTGGTTCCATCAAAATAGACATTAGGTAAAATACACCAACACAGTTGGTCACAACCATACAAAGAAGATGATGAAACCTTTTTTGGTTCCATCAAAATAGACATTAAGTAA
>JAJJMC010003115.1:0-10463 GCA_023531435.1 Papaver californicum
GATTTTCTACAAACCCAACCGTAAGTTGTTTTTAAAAATTGGCGCAAATTAGTTACGGTTGGGTTATCTATTGAAACCCACCGTAATATCCATAACTATTCATCTTCTTCCCTTTGATTTACGGTTGGGTATTGAAAATAACCCAACCGTAATACTCAAGAACATGAAATATTACGGTTGGGTTTTGACACGGACCCAACCGTAATATCAACTGTGTGCAATATTTTTTGCCCAAAATCATGATCAAACATGCGAATAAATCAATTACAAGTTCTAAGAATACATGGGTTTTCTACAATACCTTAGATACACCATTGTTGGACTTTTAGGTGCTTGATTTTGCTTGTCACTGTCGTTTCTTGTTCAATCTCTTGATTAGGTTGAAAGGAGCAAGGTTGATTGCCATCACTGCTACCTTGAACGCCTTTAGTATGCTTCTTCATCTCGAATTGTTGAGTTGAGTTTAATCGTGGATGAATTTTACGAATCGCCGATGAATCGAGGGAGATTACGGTTGGGTTTTGATAGGTTTTCTTTTGTTTAAGTTTTTAAGAGTTATGATTTTTTTTAAAAGAGTTTAAGTTTTAATTGGTATAAGGGTAAAATGGACATTTAACTTTACCCCCTAGAACATCTCTTATCGTAAAATTGGGTCACCTCGGCTCAACTGGGAGCCCCTCTATTGATATGGGAGCCCCTATATCAGCCTTCAAAATTAGACTGAAAAATAAAATAAATTAATTCTTTGATGTGGCACGGGCCCCCCCGGACAGACGTATTCCTCGCACTTACCAGTCACACTCACTCCACACTCCACAGTGTCAAATTCACACGGCTTAGTTTTAGCTCCAATGACTGAAGATTTTCATAGTATCGGTTTTCATATCATTTCTAAGTTTTTATAATCTATTAATGAATTTCGATGAATTTCTTGTTCTTGATTTTATTTTACCAAAAACCCTTTTCTTCTCTGGAATCAACTTCATTGTTGCAGAAATTACAGAGCTTTTTTGGTTGGAAAGTTGCAGTCAAACACAAACCCTAGAAAACGACACCAAATCCGTGAACAATCTCTGTCTTACTTATAAATTTGTTTCTTTTTGTTTATAATATATTAACGTCTAATTCCGTCTATAATTCTTTACCTTTACTCGAACTTTAATTTTATTTATCCTTCACGGATTTGGTTAAATTGTAAAATTCTTTTTTTAGATTTCTATCTGAGAGCCAAATTCTAACCGATTCTTTCTTTTTCCTCTATAAATAAAGACCAAGTTTTTTCTAAACATTCTCACTTCCATACAAAATAAAAATAAATGGAGAATTATTTTAGTACTTTGAAGGTGTTCTTGATTTTAATGTCAGTGTTTTGTAGTACTGTTTTCGTTGTTGGAAAAGAATGTACAAATGTTCCTACTCAACTATCTTCTCATTCTTTGAGGTATGAGCTATTGTCTTCAAAGAATGAATCATGGAGAGAAGAAATGTTTTCTCATTATCATTTAACACCAACTGATGATTCTGCATGGTCTAATTTATTTCCAAGAAAAATTTTAAAAGAAGAAGAAAAAATGAATTGGGAACTGATGTATAGGAGTTTGAAAGGTCCTGTTGATTTCAAGAAGGGAAGCAATTTCCTAAAAGAAGTTTCATTACATGATGTCAGATTGAATTCACATTCATTTCATTTTCGAGCACAACAAACAAATTTAGAGTATTTGTTAATGTTGGATGTGGATAGTTTGGTATGGAGTTTTAGGAAAACCGCAAAATTTTCTACTCCTGGACAACCGTATGGGGGATGGGAGGCTCCAACTGTTGAACTTCGCGGCCATTTTGTTGGTTAGTTTTCTTTTTTTAATTCAGTTCTTATTTCATTTTCAAAATAGAGTCCGCTGTAGTAGTTGAAACTTGAAAGTATTTGCTTGAACTGAAATTCTAGTATTTGTAGAACATAAATTTTTATTTGTTACTTGGTCATGCTTAAGAGATTAGCATTAAGTGTATCATGACTTTGTTTGCATATGGTTACAAAATAAAAATTGCAACAGATAGCAGTTCCTTCTCGAGCTCCAATTATAATAATCACTGCTCACAGCACCATGTTTAGCTACACAATCTGCATAAGCATTTCCTACTCGAGTTTTTTTTTTGAATCTTTCATGATGATTCCAACTCAATAACACTCTTTCATGCCACATATAGCTTTCATTTTGTTTGAGTATATGAGTTTATGGTTTTGAAAGAAAGTCATTTTTAATAAGAACTCATCTTGTCTTTGAAGGGCACTACTTAAGCGCTTCTGCACAAATGTGGGCTAGTACTCATAATGATACCCTCCATGAGAAAATGTCTGCTGTGGTATCTGCACTGGACGACTGTCAAAAAGAGATGGGTACTGGGTATCTCTCTGGATTTCCATCTGAGTTGTTCGACCGATTTGAATCGATAAAGCCCGTTTGGGCACCATATTACACCATTCACAAGGTAGATTACAACCAAGTGTCATTTTTACTGGGCTCAATTTTATCTTTCCAGTGAACTAATTCTACTAGGCTTTAACTTATGTCCTTTAACAGATCTTAGCTGGACTTTTGGATCAATATACATTGGCCAACAACAAGAAAGCACTGAGAATGATGATTTGGATGGTTGAGTATTTCAGCAACAGAGTGCAGAACGTTATAACGAAGTACAGTATTGAAAGGCACTGGAAGTCACTTAATGAGGAAACTGGTGGCATGAATGATGTCCTTTATAACCTCTACAGTATCACGGTACATCTTCTCCGTCTAGTTTGATAAGTCAGTAATTTTGGATGCGTGAAATCTTGTGCTTTTACGTCTTATGCATAAGCTTTTTTTTTTACCACTTTAAATCATTTATGACTTTTGATTGAACTCATACAGGGAGATCCGAAGCATTTAGTACTAGCGCACCTCTTTGACAAACCATGTTTTCTAGGTTTGCTCGCAGTGCAGGTATATAAAAGAACTACTCTTCTTTTTACTATGATATATTATTTGAGGAAACCTACAAACTGTGAATATACGTTAAAGCGACAGTGTATAATTTCTGGAATAAAGTTTTGCTTCTACAAATTTTGATGCACAAGTACATAACATTCATCTGCTGTATTTTCTCCCCCCTTAGCAATACTCCATTAACATTATTTGACAAAATCTCTCTTAATTGGTTATAGGCTGATAGCCTTTCTGGTTTCCATGCCAATACACATATCCCTATTGTCGTTGGAGCTCAGATGCGATATGAGCTTACTGGTGATCCACTTTATAAGGTAAAATGCTTCAGGATAATTTCTTTACCATTCAAAGCTGCTCTTTCATTTATCAGACCCTCATTCACGCTCATCTTTTGTTCTCTAAAGTTCCTTATTCATTCTAATTTCTTCAATATTTTTGGCAGGCTATTGGAACATATTTTATGGACGTTGTTAATTCTTCTCATACCTATGCAACAGGAGGAACATCAGTGGATGAATTTTGGTATTGGACTTAGGATTATTTTTTTTTGTGAACTTCGTATTACTTTTCTTAGTTCAATAAAGTTATTTTTTTACTTGGTTAACCCTCTTTATTTTACTATGTAATTTGATAATTCAGCTATAAGAACTTGTTGATTGCATATTTTTGTTGATCTTTCTTTCTAAATCTATGCACAGGTCTGACCCAAAACGCTTGGCAAGCAGTCTAAAGAGAGAGAATGAAGAATCGTGTACTACATACAACATGCTAAAAGTCTCTTACTAGCTAGCTTTGTACTTTATAAATTCAGAAAATGAGAATGGGGTAATATTTTCCAGGTTATTTGCTTTTTACATAAAGCTCTTTCCCTTGATGTAGGTCTCTCGCAATTTATTCAGATGGACCAAAGAAGTGACATATGCAGATTATTATGAGCGAGCCCTAACAAATGGGGTGCTTAGTATTCAGAGAGGAACCGACCCTGGAGTTATGATCTACATGCTTCCCCTTGGTCATGGAGAATCCAAAGCCCGAAGCTATCATGGCTGGGGAACGAAGTTCCAATCGTTCTGGTGTTGTTATGGAACTGGTCTGTACTAAAACTTTTATTTTCATGAGGAAATGTTAATGCTAATATTACTGGTCTGTTGTTTGTATGATATAGTTTTTATTTTTTACTCTCCGGTCATTTTGCTTCTCCAGGAATAGAATCTTTCTCAAAATTAGGAGATTCTATTTACTTTGAAGAGGAGGGAAGTATTCCTGGTCTTTATATTATACAGTACATAGCAAGTTCACTCAGATGGAAATCTGGAGCGTTTGTGCTAAATCAAAAAGTAGAACCTGCTACTTCATGGGATCCTTATCTTAAAGTGACATTCACATTCTCTACTATCGAGGTTTGTTCCTTCTTCTGTAATATTGAAACTAACAATGAAGGAAACTGGCTTCTTTCACTATTTTAGAATATGAGATTATTTATGTTTTTCATTACGTGTTCTAAGATACAAAACCTATACGTTCTTGAAGGGCTTTAGAGATGAACATTCTCATCAAATGAGTGTAGCATTTGTAAAAGTAAAACACATGTTACAACTTCTACATGTGTTTTTGCTCCTGACATTAGTGAAATCACAAAGGCAATTGCATGACATCAATCCAGACATGGTTTTACTCATTTCAGAAAAATATGGTCCCTATCAAATCCTAGTGGGGATTCCTAGTGTTCTGCTTGGTCACGAAAAAGTGTTAATTTGTTTTTGTTCTACAAATTTCAGCAGAAGGCTGGTCTGTTATCAACTTTGTACCTACGCATACCATCTTGGACGTATTCAAAAGGCTTAAAGGCAACACTGAACACCGATGATTTGCCTTTATCAGCTCCAGGTGTGTTACATACATTCCTTCTGTAAAACTAAAGTTTTAGAAGATTCTCAGAATCTATGAACCCCAAATATGAGTGGCATAAACACGTATAATGAGATTTCTAATAATACAATTATGCATCCAAAAGTTTTTGTTACAGCCTTATAGGTTTGCTCAATGATGGAGGATCTATAATAACCTTATGGTGTAATAAACAGGGAACTTTCTATCAATCAGTAGAAAATGGGGGCCTGATGATAAACTAATTCTTCAAATGCCGATGGGTCTTAGAACAGAAGCAGTGCAAGGTAATTTCTCTCTCTATTTTTTTTCTTCAAATGGTTAAAAGTTCATATTCTAATTCAATTTATCATTGTATTGCGTGGGGTGGAGAAGTATTAAAATGCATTGAATATTCATTCAGACTACTAACAATCAGTTGTAATGAAATTCACAGATGATCGACCAGAATATGCTTCTATACAGGCAGTTCTTTATGGCCCATACCTTCTTGCTGGTCTCACAAGTGATGACTGGGAAATCAAGAGACGAAGAAGTAACTCTCTTTCTGATTGGATAACTCCAGTTCCCAGTACTTACAGTTCCCAACTGGTCTCTGTTTCTCAAGCTTCCGAAGGAAAAGAATTCGTTCTTACAAGTTCGAATAATTCACTTACAATGGAGAAACTGCCAGAATCAGGAACAGATTTATCCCTGCATGCTACTTTCAGACTCATATTCAAGGAAGTGAACTCCTCTCATTTGCTATCATTCGCTGATTACATTGGAAAATCTGTCATGTTAGAACCAATGGATCTTCCAGGAATGCTAGTTGTGCACAACGGGCCAGATAACAATTTAGGCTTGACAAATGCTGAGGTGGCTTCCAAAGAGGATAACAAATCTTCCCTGTTTCGAGTTGTTGAAGGATTGGATTTGAAGGACGGAACAATATCTTTAGAATCTGAGCGTCAGAAAGGATGTTTTATATTCAGTGGTGTGACTCTCGGTGAAGGTATGAAGATTCAGCTAAAATGTAAATCAGCTTCAACGGATTCGAATTTCATTGAAGCAGCAAGTTTTTCATTCAGAAGAGGTTTTGGTGAGTATCACCCTATCAGTTTCATCGCCAAAGGTGCAAATAGGAATTTCTTGATGATGCCATTGTTGAGCTTAAGAGATGAAGCATACAGTGTGAATTTCGATTTTCGTTGTTGTATTTAGATTTATGTTAATCCGGAGGGTCTTTAATCCCTGGTTTGTAGTCTCTACCATTCAAAGTTGGTAAAATAAGCCTGTTATTCTTCCTTCCTTTGTTCCTTTTTAAGGTCGAGGAATTAGCTAGAGGGAATCTGATGCAAATGTTATTAAGATGAAATAAAGAAAGGAGGAGAATCTGATGCAAATGTTATTAAGATGAAATAAAGAAAGGAGGAGTTGAACAAAGAAAAAAAAAATCATTATATGAAACGATGCAAATGAATTGGAACTAATACGAGAGGTAGGAGGCAGTAGAGATTCCTTAATAGCAGTCAATGGTTGGCCTTCAAGTTTACTCTTTCTAGGGTTTAGAATCCTACGGGGACCGTGTTTCCTTGAGTTATAAGTCAATTTTGCGTCCAAATATGTCCCAGAGCAGTGTCAGGTTTGGTTGAATTGATTGGAACACTTTATAGATGAACATTTGATTGTTGTTTAGAAAGTTTTCTGAAGTTAATACGTTTTCCACCATTACTCACAATAAAGTCTCTAGACCACATCTCTTTCCTTTGAATGGGTGAATGCTCAAAAATATAAACAATAGGAGTGGATCTGGACACGCTATCACAAGTTTTTAGTTCTAAACTCTCTGACATCTGTATATTAATAGAAAACAACTGATTAAAATTATAACTATCCTCTCATTCTCGCAATTGTTCACTTACATACCCACTATAAGGTTATTGATATGTATGAGAATAACCATAAGGTTCCGTTAGATATTTATCATAGCCAAAAGATTGGTTTTGATTATACCCTTGGTATGGTTGGTAGTTGTCATGAGATTGAGATTGAAAACCATATTGATTAGTACCATTATATGTTTGATCTTGTGTATCGTACTTGTTGTTTACGAAGGAAAACATGACGGCCCGTAAGAAAACAAAAAAAATCTACTAAAAACTAAAAACAAAAGTGATAGTTACAACCTGTTTTCAGAATTTACCTCCCTCTTTTGACGAGAGTTGAACACCTTCAACGAGTTGTTAACACCACGAAAAACCTAAAAATCTGTAAACACTAAAAAAACAATGTGAAATGAACAAAAAATTCTAAACGACTAAACAAGCTAAAACAAATAAAAATTCAATTAGCAACTGCTCCCTGGCAGCGGCGCCAAAATTGATGCGTGTCGTAAGTGCAACAAATTACTCAAGATATTTCCCACTAATTAACTAGTAATATAGCGGTAGTAGCGACCGTTCCCACAGAGAGCTGTGTAATTGATATGTTGTTTAGATTAGAAAAACAATAATAAAAAGAAATACTAAGGGGGATTGGTTGTTTAAAGCAATTTAAAAGAATAGTAATAAGAAAGAAAGGATGATTAGGAGTGCTTCGCCGTTACCAAACGTTGAATTAATTAATATACTTATCTATCTTTCATCAGAATCATTCATCACCAACCGTAGGAGAACATGTATGTTTAGCCATCTCCAAAACTCCTTATATTACTGGATAACAAGTACACTATTAGTCATCAGATTCTATCCAACTGAGCTACCTTGAGGTTCGCTTACAAGATGTAACTCAATCGAACGCTTTAAGCTTTGTGAATTTAGGTTGATCTCATCGGTTAAACTCTGTACGCTCGGTTCACTTACTGATGTTGTCTTCACACACGATTGCTCCACAGAATCCCTTTGCAAGGTCTCACGTTTTCAACTTGTGTAGGAGGTGCTTGACAGTTACGGATCACTCAACTCTCTACTAGCATTAGAATGTCAATAGATTAATCCAATTGTACACTTGAACAATATAGAAATCAATCATAAACTTTATATATAATGAAAACAAACAAAAAGATGATTAAAACTTCAAATAACTTTTGTAACTAATAAAGCTTCATGGGTAGAACATTGAATTCATCCTTACAAAAGGTTTAGCTACTCATATTACAAAGAAGAATGGTTTCCCTCTAAAGTGGTAAACCCTAGGTTTTAGATGTAGAATTATAATATAAGAGGTAGGAGGTTGTAGAGATTCCTTAATAAATATCTTCTTTTATAGACTTCAATGCTTGTCCCTCAAGTTTACTCTTTCTAGGGTTCAGAATCCTACCGGGACCGTGTTTCCTTGAGTTAGAAGTCAATTTCGCGTCCAAATATATCCCAGAGTAGTGTCAAATTTGGTGGAATTGATTGGAAAACTTTCTAGCCGAACATTTGTCTGTATACTTTGCTGAAAACGTGATTTTTATGCTTCGGGTTCGGATGATTCGAGTTGAATAGTTACCAGCCGAACTTCTCTCTGTACACTTAAGTCTTTCAAACTAGTTTTCCTCATAACTTCTTCGTCTGATGTCGGAAGGACCTCATTCTTTCTGCATTGTATTCGTCTTTAGATTTTCTTCTAGATGATGATAAGAAATCATGGATTTGAGTAAGTATAATTTGGTCTTGGATCCTCTTTCACTTGTAATGGTTTACTTCCTAGCTCGTTTTAGCACTTTGTAGCTCCTTTTTTGATGATTCACCTAACAAAAGACATAAACTAGAAAACAAACATAATAAAAGGTAAGCAATAATTATAGAAATATTAGTATGGATTTGACACTAGAATCATATGAATTATGCACTTATCATATTCCCCTATACTTAGCTTTTGCTAGTCCTCGAGCAAACTACCACCTAAACTAAACTACTTCAAACTAAAATACAAAAACTCCCTTTCGTCGAGGATACAGTTACACTTAGCATGTGCAACAAGCCTTTAGACCGCTAAGTGTCCCAAGTGGACAAGTTATAGTTTCGTGAGGGTTTACAAGAGGTATACCCATAAAACTTATTCCAACTTCAAAGTCACAAGCATCCATAGAGATACAAGGACATAAAGTTTCTGCACACTAATAATAAGAAGTTAGAAATGCTAAAGAACATTATTCTCATGCTTAACTCTTGAGTTTGGAGAAAACCAACCATATGAAAGAATCCAGCCTCGAGAGCGCATGAATAAGCATTTCGCCTCGACTTCTGCCTCACCAATAGGGTTTTATGAAATTGCACTCAAAAGACGTATTTTATGGTTCTCATGTGTGCATGCAGGAATGAAGATACAAATCCTACACATGTTGAATGGTGGGAAGGGAAAGAAAACTTTCGAATTATATTTTGTTATCCCATAGAAACGTGGGACGAAAACAACCCTTTTTTTTCTTTCTGAAGATCTCCAAGAAAGGAAATCAACCAATATGTGAGGATGGGAATGCTTACTTACCTTCTTACCCGATCTACAATCAGCACCACTCTAGCAGCAAATAGAAACATCTTCGGTCTGCAACTGTTGATAATGAACTCTTGAACTTCGTAAAACTTTGACAATTGTAACTCTTTTCCTCAATTCCTTGTTGCTTGAAACTTCTTTATAAATTTCTTCTTCTTCCCCACGTCCTAATTGAATGAATACAAAAATTATACACTAAAGAAATGTAAAACTTATACTCCCTCCGTTTCAGCAAAAGTGTTACTATCACTTTTGCTGAAACGGAAGGAGTATATTATTATTTTATTTTATTTTATTTTATTTTTATTTTTTTTATATATACTAAATTGAAATATAAACTAACAAATGAAACTATTATGGCCGTGTAAAAATGACTTTACCACTTGATTCTTCACAACTTGTATTGTCTCAATATCATAAACTTCATAAAACTTCACATCTTTTGTTTTTTTTTTTCGCTCTTGTACTTAGTCTTCAACTTGGATATAGAATTCTTACTCCTATTTTTGTTGCTTGCAAACCTTGACTATATTCAACTTTCTTCGTGATTTTGATGTCACTCCGCTTGTTGATGATGATGTGTTTCTATTGCTGCTTTGTCGAGTGAATGGTGCCAACTGCAAACAAGACTGCAAGATAGAGTTAGCAATTTTGATGACACCCTCATGATTGATGGAATTGGCACTCAAGAGATCAAAAAGTAGTGTCGAAGGGGTGCGAGGTTGGGTAACTCATCATTCTATCCGGAATTAACGTAAGATGACGCGTACTCTAAAGGATAATTTTTAGACAGCTACAAAGAACTGAAGGTCTGGTGCCTTGATGTGATAAAATATAGTGGTAAAAAGAGGTTCGATTCTCAGACTTGTGAAGGTTTAATTATAGACTTCATTTTAATTAAAGAAAACAAAACAGAATAAAATCAAGATGACTTAAAAATATGGGGAAAAACTAGGATTCAGGATTCCACTTTTAACCAATAAATCAAGTAATAGTAATTTTAATCATGCAATTAGAACATTTTAATTTGATTCTAAAGCATTGCCAAAAATAGATTTTCAAAACAACAATTGTATAACACAAACATGGAGCATCTAGGGACCTAATCCGAGGCATGCACCATCTAACGGA
>JAJJMC010003127.1:0-11283 GCA_023531435.1 Papaver californicum
CGGGAAAGTAAGAATAATAATGAACGTGGAACGGGAAAGTAGGAGTAATGATGAACGTAGAGCGGGAAAGTAAGACGATAATTACTTTTATCATACGTTTGACACATATGATCGGGACAAAGCTGATTCTCAAGGAACGAATAATACGTGTTAATCTTGCCAGGTAACGGACCAAAAAGCAAAAGGCATGACCTGTCAATCGTATAATCATCCCGATCCAAAGATAATAAGGAGAACGAAAGAGCGTATCGGGACAAGAGGGACCCACTAGATAATCTATAAATAGTAGAGAGCATTCAACAGAGAAGGGGTCGGAAAATTGAAGTGAAAAAAGACTAAGAAAGATTAATCAGAGTAAAAGGAAAAAGATCATTAGGTATGTATACATTGTGTAAGATTAAATTTATAGATTCCACTATCATGATTCATTTTCTTGATTTAAAAGATTATGGATTTGTGACTGTAATTTGATCAGATTTATGATCTGTAAATGAATGGATTATTAAGATTTTTCTCAAATCATTGGTTTAAAATAGGATTCTATGTATCAAATTGTAAGTTAAAATCTTTATGTTTACTGTTTTTTTTACCAAATCATTGGTTGTTAATGTCAACGGGAATTTTGGCATAAATAATTTGGCACTAGAAACAGGGACTGGGTTAAAGGATTTATCCTACTTGTTCATGAAAAATGGATTTATCTGTTATTTATGTATTTCAAAGGTAAAGAAATTAGTAAAAAGAATTTGGTAGTTTTATGCAACATTCTGGCTTAATTTTAACTTTTCCCATCAAGTGATTTTTTATGTATAATAACCTTTATGTGATATGAAAAATGGAAATGGTATCTCATTGAAAAGAAAAACTTTTAGGTTTGAATGAATCTGTTTAAATGTTTGATTTTCTATTTTTTTCGATTTAAAAGATTCATGGTAAAAAATACGAATTATTTAACTAAAAATATAGACATATTTTTAGAAGATCATAAAACTAGTTTCTGTCACTTTCTTTATTAAATAATCTGTTGGGAGATTATTTGGCTAACTTTTAAAAGATCATTAGAATTCTAGAGAAGAAAGCAAATAATCAACAAATCCAGAAGAAATATGTCTCAAGAAGCAGGCTCTGGGAACCAAGACAGTAACGATAGACAAAGTTACAGACAAAGGGAAGTTGAGAGTGAGCCAGAACAACAACAGAGTGATGTAGGAAATCATTCACCTATCCATGAATTAACACCAAATACCATATCTCAAAATCAGCCGTCACATCATGAGAATTCAAGAAATGATGTAAATTATCTTCAAAATCTGATGAGAGAAATGAATGAAATAAGAAGAGAACAGAGGGCCGGTCATGATAAAATTGAATTATTAACCAGAGAAAATCAAGCCTTAAAAAATGCAATTCAACGTGAGCAAAGACAGGCTGTAACCGGATCACGAAGTCAAGAAACAATTTGTGGAAGGCGTGCACCCAGAAATGAAAGAGAAAATCAAGATCAGAGAATGGTGTTAGTAGGATCATCATCACGAGCAAGAAGGCAAAGGGAAAATCAAGAAATTCAACGTACACAATGGCAAAAATGTATGGAAGCGATGGAGCAAATGAAAGAAGAGATAAAAGGATTAAAAAATAAAGAAGGGGGAAGAATAGAAGAGGTGTTGAAAGAAGCCAAGCGTACACCGCTGGCTCAGCGGTTGATATGTGTTCCATTACAAGTGGGGAATCGCTGACCGGAAATATCAGCTTTTTATTGAAATCCATCATAACAATCCCAAGACCGAGGGACAGCTCAGAGAGATAATAGAAACATGTGCAAGATTGCAAGATGTGCAGGAACAAGGTCCGAGAAGTAATTCACGAAATCAAGGAAACATGAAAAGGAAAAATTCAATTGAGGTATCACCAGAACAAAAAAAGAAATTCCCTTACAAATCAGAACCAAGGGAATCAAATCGCCCACGGCAAGGGGATAATAAAAAATTTGTGCAGCGATTTCAAGAAAGAGTGTTCACAAAACTCAATATCTCATATTCTGAATTATTCAAAATCATAAAAACTAAACCAGATTTTCAATGGCCATCATCAAAAGGCAATCAACCTGAGTTCACACAACGTTCAAAAGATTATTGTGAGTACCACTGTTATAAAGGGCACACAACAGATAATTGCAGGAATTTTATTATGCTGGTACAAAGAATGATAGATGCAGGAGAGTTGAAAGAATATATTCAAAGGACCGAACCAATAGCAAGATCCGACAAAGGCAAAGCAGTTGATATTCCATATAACGAACACACCATTAATATGATATCATTCTCAGAAAAAAGAGATACATATATAAATGCTGCAATTAATAAAAAGTTGTGTAAAAGGATTCGAGATCGTGAAATTTTTAAGGTATCGGGAAGGATAGCGGAAGCTTGGGGAGACTGGATAGCATCCCCTTTAATTTTCTCAGCACGGGAAGTAAATCAAGAAATTGAGATGCACAATGATCCCTTGGTCCTTACATTGCCAATGTCAGGATGGAACGTTAGAAAAATTCTTATGGATGGGGGCAGTTCCTTGAACGTATTGTTCCATGACACATTTTGCAAAATGGGACTCGCAAGAGATCAATTAGTCCCATCCCGATATGTTATTTATGGGTTCAATGGAATGGCCTCAAGACCAGAAGGAGATATAGATTTGCAAGTATATGTTGGACCGATTAACATCTCAACAAGATTCAGTGTAGTAGATGCTCCATCTCCGTACAATGCAATAACCGGGAGACGTTGGGTACACCAGTTGAAAGGTGTAATTTCCACTTATCATCAATATTTACGATTTCCAACACCGCAAGGAGAAATGGAGATCAAGATGATGCGAAGTTTTGTATAATGGCGGAGGTAAGAATGCATGAAGAGCGGGAACAACAACAGCGTGAAAGGAAGAAAAATCGTAAGATCGAAGCAAAGGAAGAGGAGATAAATCAATACTTGAAAAGAAACACCGAACAAAAATCAACAAATGAGTTAGGAGAAAGCAGTAAGAGTCAAGAAAATTCAACAAGTCAGCATTTCGAAGGACCCTCATAGCAATTAAAGGGAACTCCAACTTCGATCGGGAAGCCAAAACCAATTTTCACTTCTGTAGAAGAAACTAAAATCGTAAATATTGGAACTTCAGAATGGCCTAAACAAGTGCGAATTGGAACATTGATGAAAGAAGACATGGAGAAAAGTTTAATCAAGTTACTTCGTGATTTTGTAGACATATTTGCATGGAAGATGGAGGATATGCCCGGGATAGATCCGAGTATTGTACAACAAGAATTACAAATACGTCCCGATGCTATACCATTTCGACAACAGATAAGAAAGGTAGCACCGGAGTATCACGATCCAGTCGAAAAGGAATTAGCAAAGCTTCTAAGTGCAGGATTCATTCGAGAAGTGCGATATCCAACGTGGATTTCTAATATGGTGATCGTTCCAAAAAAGAATGGTGGAGTAAGAATCTGTATAGACTTCACCAACTTAAATAAAGCATGCCCAAAAGATAGTTATCCACTTCCCAACATTGATCAGTTGGTAGATGCAGCAGAAGGCCATGAGGCATTATATTTTATGGATGGCCAGTCGGGATACAACCAGATTGCACTTGCTGAAGCAGATCAAGAACACACAGCGTTCTTCACTCCCCGGGGGTTGTATTGCTATACCAGGATTGCGTTTGGATTACGAAACGCGAGAGCAACATATCAACGATTGGTTGATGAAATTTTTAAACCTTGGATCGGACAAATATTAGAAGTTTATGTGGATGATATGTTGGTAAAAAGCAAATTATCTATCGACATCTACAAGACCTTGCTGAAATTTTTGGTGCATTACGAAAATACAAGATGAAAGTTAATCCGGAGAAGTGTACTTTTGGTGTTACTTCGGGATGTTTCTTGGGTTACTTGGTTACAAAAAATGGAATTGAAGTTGATCCAGCAAAGATTCAAGCAATAACAGATATGCCATCACCCAAAAGTATTAAAAGTGTACAGAAATTAAATGGATGTTTGGCTGCTTTAAGCAGATTTATTGCCAGATCATCAGAACGATGCAAACCTTTCTTTGATATACTCTGAAGAAAAATAAATATGAATGGAACGATCGATGTGAACAAGCTTTCCAAAACATAAAGAAAACATCTAGCTACATTGCCAGCATTACAGAAACCGGAACCTGAAGAGATATTAACTTTGTATACAGCGGCAACGGAAGATGCAATCAGCGCAGTGATGGTACGTACTAATGAGAAAATAGAAAAACCGATATATTATATCAGCAAAACCCTTAATTCGGCAAAAAGAAATTACACTAAAATCAAACAACTCATCTTATCATTGGTCTTTGCCACTCAAAAGTTACGTACTTATTTTCTCACACATTATGTTCTGTCCCGAGCAAGGCACCGTTACAATCAGTATTAAAGAATACAGGAAAAGTGGGAAGGATCGCCAAATGGAACGCCCAGCTACAACAATTCAACATCATTTACGAGTTGCAAACCGCACAAAAATCTCAAGTTTTAGCTGACTTCCTTGCAGATTTCCCGATTGAGGAAGAATATGAAATTCAAGGATTACCAGGATGCGAGGAAGAGGACCCACAAGATATTTTGAACTCAACAAACTCTCAAAGGTGGGAAGTCTTTTTTGATGGGTCCCGAAACAAATAAGGAGAAGGAATTAGCATTGTGATTACTGCACCAATGGGAGGACGAATGACACATTCATTTTGTCTTGAATTTGAAGAACATACAAACAACATAGTAGAATATGAAGTTGTGGTTCATGCTCTAAAACTCATCATCGAACTAGGAATCAGCAATGTTCGACTCACAAGTGATTCACAGTTGGTAATTCGACAGGTCGAATTAAAATATCAAACACTTGATGTAGACTTAGCACAATATAAAGATCTTGTTCAAATTTTAGCAAATCAAATCCCAAACATTATTTTTCGGCATCTATCCCGAGACAAAAACCGACATGCTGATGCACTGCCATTCATTTCCTCCATGGTAAACGACCCTAATATCACGGCAATAAAAGTCGGAAGGATATATGAACCATCTATTCAGATAAGAGCACTTCATAACATAGAAGAAAATGTGACAGAAGAAATTAATGATCCCGCAATACAAAGTGCCCCATCTATGCCTCAACAAATAGATGATCAACCAAGTGAATCAGATTGGAGGATTCCGATTCATCAATATCTACAAGATAACATATTGTCTACCAATTCTAAAGAAGCAAGAAAAATTCAACTCAAATCAGATAATTACCAACTTCGGGATGGAATTGTGTATCGTAAATCATTCATCGGGCCATTATCCCGATGCCTATCACAAAAGGAAGGAATTCGGATACTCAAAGAAATACATTATGGAGATGCGGGAAACCACAGTGGAAGGCGTTCACTCGCATTAAAAGCTAAAACCCAAGGCTATTATTGGATATCCATGCTAAAGGAATCAGAAAACATGGTACGAAGGTGTGAAGAATGCCAACGGTTCTCAAAGAAAATCAAAGCACCTGCCACAGAGCTAAATTCTGTACTCAGTCCATGGCCATTCGCAAAATGGGGGGTAGATATTGTTGGTCCGTTAGTTGAAGGGATCAAAAAGAGAAAATATTTAATAGTGGCTACCGATTATTTCACCAAGTGGGTAGAGGCTAAAGCATTAGCTCGGATCAGAGATTCCGATGTGTTCACATTTTTATTTGAAAATATCATATGTAGATTTGGGAGTCCAGCAGCCTTAGTTTCTGATAATGGACAGCAATTTCAAGAAAAGAACATTGATATGCTATTTGAAGCATATAACATTCAGCAACACAAATCCACACCATTCTATCCCCAAAGTAATGGACAAGCTGAATCCACAAATAAAACAATTGCAATAAATCTAAAGAAGACATTGGATGGATATTACAAACGTTGGTGTGAACAGTTGCATAATACATTATGGGCGTATCGCACCACAAGAAAAGAATCCACTGGAGAGTCACCCTTCCTTCTCACATATGGGACAGAAGCAGTCATACCAACAGAAGTCATTCTACCAACAACTAGAACAGAAGCATGGGAGAAAAATATAAATACGGATTTAATGTTACAAAAGTTGGATGATTTGGAAGAAAAACGAGAAGTGGCACTCCAGAAAATGGAGAATTATCAAAGAAGGTTGGCACGGGATTATCACAAAAGAGTCAAGTCACGAAACTTTGTCCAAGGACAATATGTTTTACGACAAATCCCAGAATACCATCGGGACAAAAGTGCTGGAAAGTTCGCACCAACCTGGGATGGTCCATATGTAATACAAGCATCAGCGGGACAAGGATCATACTATCTCCGAAATATGCAAGGAGACATGTTACAACATCCTTGGAATGCACAATACTTAAAGCTTTATTATCCATAATTAACAGCATAGCTATGGTGGCCAACACAGGTATTAAAGTCTTTATTCAATACTTTATTTAACAATAAATTTCTTTGTGAGTTTATATTTACAATAAAATTCAAATCCAGGAACATCTTATTCTGAAAAACGCTACGATTGGCGACATAATCAAAATTCAAATCCAGGAATATCTTATTCTGGAAAACGCTACGATTGGCGACATAATCAAAATTCAAATCCAGGAACACCATATTCTGGAAAACGCTATGATTGGCGACATAATCAAGATTCAATTACAATCCTAATACAAAGAGGTAAATGTCCTTTTAGAATTTTAATAATTCATAAGTTCTAATAAAGAAGGAATACCTAATTTATGGTTATCATTTTCAGAGTACGTTCGGGACCAACCCTATATCTTACCCCTGGCCCGGGTTTGTTTCGTATGTGTGGGATCTCGAACTACATGTTTTGAGGTATATACACTTCAATCCATTATACTCATGAAACAATATGATTAACCTAAAGATTTCATAAATATCATATCTTATGCAGGGACAATATTCAAAGCATATTCAAGCAAAAAAGTGGAAAATCACATAATGATGTTTTCAACTACAGAAAGTCAAACTTCAAAATAACAAAGGATCGGGACACAAGAAAAGAATATCAAAAGATGAAGCTATGAGCATTAGAGCAAAGAACAAGTACAACTAGGCTTCAGAGTTGGACCGTCGGGGCGGTTGAGGAGGAACCATCGGGACGGTAGCACGACCATTCAAAACAGAAGGATCGGCTTGAGCACGATCCAAGGCAGAATTAAATGACATTGTAATTTTTGCCTTGGCATCTTGTCTTACCCAGATGATATAAGCGTGCCTATAATCAATTTCTGATTGAAGATCTTTAATTTTTTGCTGATCCTTCTCTACTTTTTCTTTTTCAGCATTTAATTCCTTTAATAGTTCATCATATCTTGATTGTACTTTTACAATTTCATGTTCATGAGCTTCGCGTTTTGAAGTTTCAGCATTTAACTGAGATTGCAAATCCCGAAGCTTGATTGTATTCAGAGCCACGTTTTTCTCTGAAGCCTTCAGCTCTTCAGTAATATTTGCTATCGTGTTATTTGCAATATTCAGTTCAGCTCCTGCTACTGTTGCTCGTCCATTGGCTTCGTTGATTTTCTTTTCTAACACTGAAAACCAGAATGAATATCAGATAAACCATATAATACCTTCAATGAAACAAGCATGTAACTCAAGCATATACCTCTAGCTACAGAATTAAACTCTGCTTCTTTAAGAGTTAAAGTTTTCAGAGCTTCCTTATATTTGGATTCAGCTCTATTACGTCTCCAAGTATTCAACTCAATACTATCGGACAACTGTGCTAATTTCCCCTTAACCAGTTCCATATCCATATTTACTTCTCTTGCATGATTGTTCAACTAAGTCATCCTACGCTGGAACCTAAACAGGGATTCCAAGTCTCCCTCTGATCCCATAAATGAATTGCAAAACTTCAAAAAAAAAAAAAAAAAAAAAGGGTGATAGGAACTATAGGTTCGTACCCGATATAAGTACGATCTAACCTATAAAGGCACGAACCCAAAATATGATACGCACTAAGAGGTGAGGAGCGAACCTTGATTCTGATCTTGAAGCTTTTGATTTTGATCCTCAAAATTTTGAAGTTGTTGTTGTTGCTGTTGTTGTTGTTCTTGTTGTTGTTGAAGATAGTTGTTTTGCTACTTGAGATTTTCAATTTCTTGCTGTAAATTTTCATTTCCGCGATTTGCCTTCGTTACTTCATTCTTGAGCATCAGCTCCATCATTATGGCCCGAGCCTTATAAAATTTGTACGCTGCAAATGTGCAATCGGTACCATATTTAAGCTGAGCAAGAGCTTGTTGTGGAAAAGAATACGATGGACCCTCTGCTACAGTCAGAACTTCATTTAAAGAAGAAGGAAGACTGAGTGAGTACGATTGATCGAAATACTCGCTTTTGAACCAAGCGTCCCGAGTATTCTCCAGTGGAGCAGCACCGAATGAAGTCCGCAGCCTAGCCATTGAAGAACTATCAGATTTCAATGGATCGTGATGTGCGGAAGTATTCAGAAACCCTTTAGAAACAAACCACTGAAAGGCTTCGTCTTCTTCACCAGCAAGAGTGATTCCCTCATCCTCTTCAGAGAAGGGCCATTGAATGGAAGGTTCAGCATCCGGCATGTCAACATCGCCATCATCAGCATGAGCGGCATATTGAACTAATGTCCCGATGGGTACATTTGATGTATGAATGACTCCAGGAGCATTTTCATCCACAAGGGGGCTCGGGACATTAGGGACATCTGTAGCTGAAGTGCTAAGAGCTATGATTTTAACATTTGCTTCTTTAGAAATCTCATTTCTCTGTTCTTCCACAACAACATCAACAACAACATTTTCTTTTTCAACGGTAACAGCTTCGTTCACTTCTTCCATATTTTCTTCTTCAATAGCAATATCATCTGCTTCTTCTTGAGGTAATCCAGTAAAAACTGTTATTGTTCCACTACTTGGAGCAATTGGCTCTATGTCAAAGTTAAAAGGAAGGGGAGAAAAGGAATCATAGATGACGGTGGGAGCAGCGGTGGTAGGAACAGTTTCAGAAATGGATTGGGTTATTGAAGGTTGTTCCGAAGAAAGAATTGGTTCCCCCACGCTAACAGGAACATCATTGATGATAACGTGCTTTTCCGACACTTCTGCTCGGACCGAACCTTCAACGGCCTGTCCCGCAGCAGTAATAAGAGCGGAATTGCTGTTCCCCTCAACAAAATAATCTCTAATTTCCCCTTCCTCTACTTCGGAAGGGTACAATGGTCTTTTTAATTTTTTCTTCTTCTTTTCAGGGAAAACCAATTTTTTTTTTCCCTTACCTTCAATAACTTCTTCCTCAACTCTTTGCCTACCTTCAACGATTTGAATACCAAGACTTGGGCGAGGAGGAGGAGGAGGAACATCGTTGTGAAGTTCAGAATCGGGTTCAACCTGAAACACAAACATTTATCCCGTAAGAAAAAATTCAATGGTAGTTCGGGACAATATTGAAATAAAGAATAATACGAACCTTATAATCAAACTTATAGTCCTCAAAATTTAACCGCCAAGGACAATAGCTTGGGAAACGATTACGAAGTCCTTGAATTTCATCTTTGGAGATGTTACCGTAAATCCAAGGACCTTCAATTACAATTGGAGTGCGGTACCACTTATAGTCATGATCCTGACGAATTCTTTCTTTTGTGGGAAAATCAAGTTTGGTATGGGGAACATATTTGATTTTGGGATCGTCGACTTCATGTAATAAGGGAAATCCCGAAAGACACTTGCGAACAGGGCTAACGCTCCACTTCACGTAATTCTTCTGGTAATACAATCTCCATATGTAGTATGAAAATTTTCAACGGTATAACTGCTACGTTCTGTAAAATCTGGAACGTAGCAAGTAAGGTTAGTCCGCCCTTCGCTTCGGAGACTACACTCATCAAGGATACGCCACCAATTTCCATTGTATTGAGTAATGGATCGAGCAAGTCCATGAGGAGAATCACCACGAGTTGCAAGGACTTCATATTGAAAAGGATTTTCTTCTTCGTATAATGGGAGACGAAGTCCGGCCTCTAAAGCACAAGCAGAAATTAGTAAACTATTGGGAGAATAGTTAAAGCTTTGCATCGCTCCTAAAGTTAATACATCAGTATTTCTGTCATAGAACGAGACTTTAAATCCTTCAAGATCATGTATTCTCTTAAAAACCTCAATGTTCATCGACCGGTAACTATAAGTCGCATGAGACCGCTTATTTCTGGGGGCAGGATTAACGGCTGTAGAAGCCTCAGGAGCTGGATTACGAGCAGGCCGAGACACAACATATCTAGAAGAAGGAACTCTTGAAGATCTTCCAGATTCTTGGTGATCACCAGCATCATTGGGATTTCTGGAAGACATAACGTTTTATCTGAAAAGAAAATTTCAAAGGATCAATATGTGTAGGAATCAGTTCAATCATATCTGTTAAAAGCTAATCATGGTTAAATATTAAAGTAAGCTACTGAATGTAAAAAATCCTCAACATACCTGGAGAAAGAAGATAAACAATTACTTGATCAAAGGTAAAATAAATGTGATTGATGCTAAAAGCTCCTGAACAGTTGGGAGAACGAAAGTATTTAAAAATTTCAAGGAAGATAAAGAGAAGCAACTTTAAGAGGTAAAAACAGAAGTGGAAAAGACCGCATCGTATTTAAAGCGAAGAATAGAAACCGTCACAATTTGAAAAGGCATTAATCAAGGCAAAGATTTGATTTCCTCGAAAAAAGGGTAACTGACACAAACGTGATAATAGAAGTTACTGCTTGCGAAAAGTTCGCATAACGTGTGAAAAGAAGTAATGATAAAACAGAATGTAATAATTGTTCTTCTACTTTTTTCAAAACCTTGGATCGACCGTTAAAAGTTTTTGAAAAAAGAAGAAGAAGGGGGCAAGTTGTTGGGAAATAAAAGAAGGGCGACACGTGTAAAACGATTAACGAAGGAGACAGTGAGATTAAGAAGAATGAGAAGCACACAATCAAAGCCGTATCGAAGGATCGAAAAAGGACAGATGTGAAAGACTGAGTAAATCTCTGCATGATCGACATATAAGATCGGGAAAGTAACATCACACTGATCGAAGCAGATAGCATTATTTGCTTATTGAACGGGAAAGTAAGAATAATAATTAACGTGGAACGGGAAAGTAGGAGTAATGATGAACGTGGAGCGGGAAAGTAAGA
>JAJJMC010003131.1:0-22734 GCA_023531435.1 Papaver californicum
AAAATTATTCAAAAATTATCTTTAGGATTATTTTCTAAAATCATTACCTTCACAAGTTCGAGAATCGAACCTCTTTTTACCACTATATAAAATCACATCAATTTTTTGGCGCCGCCGACGCGGACTTGTTTTTAGGTTTAGGGTTTTAGATTTATTTTTAGGTTTTTATTTTTAGTTTTATTATTTTAGTTTGTTCTATTTTACGTTTGTTTTGGTATTTTTCCTTTTTACTACAGGTTCGATTTTGATCGAAAAGAAATTACGCCCAAGTTTTGGAGTTAAATCTAAAGACTTGGAATTAAAAAAAGGAAAAGCTTAAAGAACGAAAAAGAAGATCGAAGATTTATTTTTATTTTAGATTTTTAGTTTATTTTAATTAGTTTTAATTAGTTTTAATTAGTTTAGAAAATTGTATTAGGGTTTTTATTAATTCTGTAATTTTTATTTTATTTTTGGACACTTTTGGACATTTTTAAACCCTACGGAAGGGTAATTTTGAATATCAAACCGTGTGCAGGGACGGACGACAATTACGATATTGTCTCGGCCCCTCGGGTTCGCACACTATTAAAAAGGATATTAGTGGCCCGAGTCGACTTCAACGGTTCGTCGCCCGTCTAGAACGGGAGGTAAATTTCGACCAACCCACGAATCTCCTGTCAGTGGGTTTTCTGGACACCTTTGTATGCATATATGTTGAGGACTGAATGCGGAACTTAATTTTTGCATAGTAAAGGGTAAGGCCTGGCCATACAAGATAAGGTTTCGGATTTCATCACCGTCTCCTTCTTGCCCGCCTTAGGAAAACGAAACCTACGCGAACCTAAGCCTAAAATCTTGACTAAAAAGAGACCTATAGGGTATCGAGCTTATTGAAAAATCGGTCGGAAGGACAGTATTGGTTACTTTATTAGCCTAACTCAAAAAGCAGGAAGATTAGATTAAAGTTGATTAGAGCCGCCCTGTAACCCAGGGAAGCGTTGCCAAAGAGACAGGGGTATCAAAGCTCCATTGAGCTTCTCCTGTTTCTCTTCAACTTGATTTAACTCGGATTGCTCGGAGAGATTCGCTAAAATTGTAACCAGTTGCCTTCTGAAAGAATAGAAGCTGGTCTAGAAACAATCTAAGTGGAACCATCATGCTTGTTGTTTGCTAGATTTAGGTTTGATTTGGTTGAGTCAGGGCACGATTGTGTTTGATAAATTTCTTGTTAGGGTTGCCAAGAACGCCCTTAAGGCGAACTTGGGATAGAGACCCTCAGGGTAGGTTAATTAGTGGAAGACCGGTAGTTTACCTTAACCTTGAGAAGTCAACTGAGAGTGAAATAGTCACTCTCGAGACCGTGTCAGCAATGACAACTCTGAAGGATTTGTGGAATCCAACCAGGACCTTACGTCCATCTTTCATCAAGTTAGCCGCTACTGAAGCGAGCTACGAACTGAAACCCAAAATCATCCAGATGCTTCCATTATTCTTAGGAAAAGAGAACGAGAATCCCTATTTTCATGTTAGGGAGTTCGAGGAAATATGTAGCACAATCAGGATTAGAGACTTGAATGACGAGTCTATTAAACTTAGACTATTTCCCTTTTCACTAAGAGATAGAGCCAAATCATGGTGGTATAGCTTGGCCCCTCAGTCGATTGAGACCTATGCACAACTTACTTCATGTTTTATTCAGAAATTCTTCCCTAAGAACAGAATATCCTCAATTAGGCAGAAAATTTTCACGTTTTCTCAGCAAGAGGGAGAGTCTCTGTATGCTTATGTAGAAAGGTTCAACGACTTAGTGTCCCAATGCCCAGACCACGGTTTAGATGAGTTAAGTCTAGTTCAGATTCTCTATGAGGGTTTGGATTATGCGACTATAACCTTGGTTGAGTCCTTGTCAATCGGAGAAGTCGACAGTAAGACTCCTGCTGAGGCGATGCAATTTCTGAGTGACATCGCTGATAAAACCCATCAGTGGGAGAGCAAGAGAAAACCCAACCCATTAGAATCCTTATCTAGAAGGCTAGAACTGGTCGAAATGAATCAAACTAGTAGTTTAGAGCCCCAACCCAATCCAGGAGGTGTCAATGAAATGGCGACGGGTGAGAAATCATCAAGACACGTGAATGCAGTCACAACCCTCAGGAATGGTAAATTGGTGGACAACGGGGTAACTGGGCTTGATAGTGGACATACTGTAGTTCACCCTGACCCACTAGCTGAAGAGACTGATAAAGTCTCTGATGAGCCTGAGGAAACCCCTCGGGCCACCGATTGTATGCCTAGAGCCCCTTATCCAAGTTTGTTAGCACCTACTAGGAAGAACCCCAGTTTAGAAACTGTCAACATGATAGAGACCCTAGTTCAAAAGACATTACCAAACACTTTGATAGAAGACCCATTAGAGAAATGTCAAGCCCACTTTGGATTAGATTTTCATGAGTTGGACTTTAAGCATGATCCACCAGATACCCTGATAAGTAGTGAGTTAGGCCCATCAGAAGAGGAGTCCAAACCGTCTAGTGAGTTGGAGCTTATGCCCAACCCATCAGAAGATCAATTAGAAAAATGCCTAACCAACTACAGATTTAATGGCGATAATGATAGGGTTAGTGATAATGATAGGGTTAGTAATTTAGAAGAAGCAGTTGACTATTTTCGAGAATCTGACGATCCGGAAATGAGGGAAATTGTTATTAGTCTATCTAGAGACACTGAAAACTCTAAGTTTGGGGGTGACTATCATTCTCCATGTGCTATACCATTAATTCTTAAGAAGGTCCCTAGCTTGGGACCTGACATAGGCACGGCTGCAATTTTACGAGATCATCCTCCAGTTAGATTTACCAATCCTCAGTTGCCAGAAACCCATCCTCTGGTCGATGTGGTTTACCTAGATAGGGATCAAGGTGTACTCAGATCGTTTATCCTCTTAGCTTGCTGCAAGTTACTTCTACCATGGGGCACACTATTTGATTCAGATGACCCACAATTGTTCCGATTATTGTTATATGATTTAAGGGGGTGACTAATTCTTTTCTAGTCTGGCTGAAGACTTTAAACTTAGCACTTCTTGGGAGGTAACCCATGCTCAGGCATTCAGGTACTATCTTTCTGACTCCCTTACTTTTACTCTTTTGGTATTGTTCTATACTTAGAAACATTGAGGACACTGTTTAATTTAAGTTTGGGGGTATTGGGAGACTTTTTAAGATTAATAAGATTTGGAATTTAGAAGCATGTGAACAATTCAGGGTGACACTAACCACTCTAGGTAGATAGAAACTTAGCCATTTTGCTATAAGGATTGGTGTGCCCAGCTAGATGGTCTATTCATAAAGGAGACAGAGTTCAGGTGTTAGAAATAACATGATAGTTGTCACCACCATATCACGTTCTGTTTTATTATTTGCAATTTCGTGTTTCTCTGAGAGTATTGGTGGGTCCTAGCATCGACGTGTTAATTAGCGCTGGAATGACATTTAGTGTGTTGAGATCATGCCCCAGTTTTAATAATATGTTATTGTTTTAGAGTTATGTGTGTGGTCCCCCTGTCTCCGTCGCCTAAGCAAGTGTGGAATGCAGGATCCATGGGATTACACATGTACTAGGCAAAAAAAAAAAAAAAAAAAAAAAAAAAAAAAAAAAAAGTGAGAAAAAAATTGAGAAAAAAATAGTATTTGGTATTTTCAAGTTCTCCCTGTCTCCGTCGCCTAAGCAAGCGTGGAACGCAGGATCCATGGGAACTTGTAAATATTTTAGTTAGTAGTAACCGTTGAAAATAAATGGGGAGTATCTCGACACACTAGGTTTCATCTCGGTACTGACCTTCAGACAGATATGGGAAACATCGTTCGCCTCAGTCAACATTTGGGTTGAACCCCAACAGATGTTCAATTAAAAGGAATTGAGATGTAGCTTAATTTCTTGTATAAAGTTAAGCTTTATCTAATAACAAAAAATATATGATCATCCCAATTGAAAGGAATTGGGACGCAAAGCTTGATGTCTCGTAGTTTAGAGTTAATGTTGCGACTCTTAAGTTTTTGCACACATGAGACATCCCATTTTGCGTGTCCGATAAGTTTAAAGAGTTCGGGGTTCCGGTGAAGATCCGACTTAGGGGATGAGGTTATTAAGACATATTTTGTAGTTCAGGGTTCGGGGTACCGATGAAGATCCGACTTAGGGAATAAGGTTATTAATGGTACAGATTTCAGGGTTAAAGGTTCAGAGTTGGTTTTATAAAATACACATGTTACCCCACACTTTAGAAAATAAATTGTGGACTAAATGATTTATAACACATATAAACTTTTAAAGATTTTCATTGATGGAAACTAACACAAAAACGGGGTTCCACTGAAACAGGGTTCCACTGAAACATAAAAAAGAAAGGGTTCCACACAGGGTTCCACTAAAACACATGAAAACAGGGTTCCACTGAAACATTAAAAACAAGGTTCACCGACAAAATTAAAAACAGGGTTCCATTGATGGATCCAAACATTAACTTCACTAACTTTCAAGTGTCCAAGTTGCAGACAAAAAATTACCTAAACCCAAACATTAACCGCACATTAATTCTCATCGGCTTCTCTTACTGACGCTTTCTCCACGATCGGTACTGCATTCAGTTGGACTTAAACCGTGTTCCACAGAAACTGATGTTTCTCCACCATCGGTAGGTTTTTAAGTTTTGTGGTATTTGATGAAATTCTGTGTACTTTGATTAATTTGCTAAAATAGGGTTTTATTTTTTTGGTATGAAATTGGGGATTTAGGAAGTAGGTTTTGGGTGTTACACATTATGTTTTGGTATGAAATTGGGGATTTAGGAATTAGGTTTTGGTATGATATTGGGGATTTAGGAATTAGTCTGACATGAAATAAATTACCGTTACTTCTTTCTTGCTAATTGTAGAGGAGTTAATGCTGAGAATCACATGTAATCAATGTATGATGTTGAACTCTGGGTTTTGTCCTGGTTTATTCACTAGTATAATGGCATGTAACTATTAATTAGATTGCAGTTTTCTTCCAGAAGTAGTGTTATGATAGACACATTTTAGTGTCTAAATTACACCTTAATTTCTAGTGAGTTAGTATTCGATTTTGTGTCTATTACGTGTTTTTATGCTTTTGTAGGTACATTAGAAGAATAAAGATTTGTGGAAAAATTGGCTCAAAAAGTGTTCAAGGCACCCGGGAAAATGGATCAAGGCACCCACACTTTGGATTGGGGCACCCTTGGATCGGGATGAGCTGGATCGGACCAACTCAGCGGGTCAACTCGGCCCAGTCAAAGTTAGTTGACCGAGTCAAAGCTTCATCGAGTCAAAGCTTCATCGGCAGCAGAATTTTGATCCAGTTTTTTTAGCGATTTCATCACAAATTGATAAGTACCCAATCTAACTAAAGGTTCGTATAATCGATTAGAAGCTCTAGAAGCCGAAGATAAGGGCTGGAGAAGCATGAATTTGGACGGGAACAGGAACATATTTCTGTTTTGGATTACTATCGATTTCTCATCAAATCACCGAGTTATAATGGGATTAGAACA
Source organism: Papaver californicum (assembly GCA_023531435.1). Lineage (NCBI taxonomy): Eukaryota > Viridiplantae > Streptophyta > Magnoliopsida > Ranunculales > Papaveraceae > Papaver > Papaver californicum. The sequence continues at coordinate 5,555 of JAJJMC010003131.1, forward strand.
TCCTAGAAGATTCACAGGGCCTATATAAAGAGTTTACAAGCCTCAGAAATAAAGACAGAAGCCTAGGGAGCGATTCAGAAGAAATCCGGTGAAGTTCCGGTGCCGCCGGTGACCTGCTGGTGCTCCGGCCGGCGTGTTCTTCATCCACCATCACCGAAGAAGACGACTCAGTAACATTTATAAGTGTTGCTGTTTCACTGTTGCAGCTCTGCTCCTGTTGCGTTAAGTTTTGAACGTTCTGTTGCTTAAAGCTCTTTGTAACAGCTGAACCCTGTTCTGTGACACTTATATACGTATCTGTTCAGCTGTTGCACTATTCTTTAACCTTGTATTCAATATTTTGAGCAATGAAATCAACTTTTGAGCAAGTTTTCTTCACCATGGGGTAAGTTTATTTACTGGGATGATGGATAAGGTATTTTTCTCAATTTTATGTGATTTAATTATTTTCTAATAATTATTTATAATTCTTTTATTATTATTTGCATGGATTTAAATTAGAAAAAAATGGTTTTTACTAAATAGTTGTGTTCTCTTTTGATGGGTCATGCTTAGTTAATTACTCTTGATGTCTCATGCTTAGGATTTACAATTATTCTTTTAGGAAACATATTTTTGGCAAACTTGAATTAAATTGTTAAAAAGAATTACATGATTAATCACATGAATTGTTAGAAATAACTGATTCCTGATTCCTGGTATTTTTAAAATTATTCAAAAATTATCTTTAGGATTATTTTCTAAAATCATTACTTTCACAAGTTCGAGAATCGAACCTCTTTTTACCACTATATAAAATCACATCATGTTAGTGGTGTCCTATTGATTTCATGATCCAGCAATGATCCATAGAGTGTTTAGATTCAACATGTCATGGTATTTTCGGATGTTGGTTATTCTTGTTAGCCATCTTGCAGCTCAATATTAGTCACACATCACGCAATCATGCATCTCTGTTTGTTGAGCCCACAATTGCAGTACTTTTACATCCTTAACAATGAAATCTTTCTAAGACTATGTTCAATGCAGCAGTGAATCTTTCTTGCTTTATTTAGCACTGTGCTATTGCAAACCCTCATGTTGCTAAGGAAAACTATTACTATGGCCGCACACAAACCGTTTCAATGAATTATTCCTTTTTTTCTGTCACACAAACGATTCCAACATAATGACAAGATCTTCTTCCTGTCATAATGCATTGAGAGGCCATCCACTAAAATGATGGTTTGTTATGTTAACAGTACAAATATATTAATTATATTAACAGCGCAGAATGCTTAAGAATTTTACTAATTGTGCGTGTTCGATACAGATATTATAGAATCGATGGATAAGAGTTGGATTAAAAAGTATAAGAAAGAGGAGGCGTTCCGCGAGGGAGTCATAAAATTCCTAGAGTTTGCGTTTGAGCATATACAACCTGGGATGGAATCAATTCTTTGTCCATGTGTGAAATGCAGTAACAATTTACACCGTTCTCGAGATGACGTCCATGTACATATATTGCGCCAGGGGTTCACTCAAGGATATACTAACTGGATATATCATGGGGAGGCAGAGGTAAGGGAACCTTTGGGTACTAGTAGAACAGTTGAAGATAACTTGCCGGAAAACGACGATTGGGATGAGTTGCTAGGTGGTATGGGAGCAGCTTCGAACTCCGATGCTGCAGAGTTTTACCAGTTATTGGAGGAGGCCGAGGAACCCCTTTATCCACATTGTAAGAACTATTCAAGTTTATCATTTACTATGCAGATACTTCGTATTAAGACCCGCGGTGGATTGGCTAACAAATAGTTTGACGAGCTGTTGATTCTTCTGATCAAGGCGTTTCCAAATGCCCTAATACCGAAAAACTGTTATGAGGCTCTAAAAACCATAAGGGACTTGGGTCTTACCTACCAAAAGATTGATGCTTACCCAAACGATTGCATATTGTTTAGGAAAGACTATTCACTGTTGGATAAGTGCCCAGTGTGTGATACTTCCAGATGGAAAAATGATGGGTTGCTGGTAGACGATGAGTCATTTATTAGTGCGAAAGAAAACCTAAGAAGAAACTTGCTGAAAAGATAGTACGATATTTTCCTTTAAAGGCCAGAATTAAGAGGTGGTTTATGTGTCCTAAGACCGCTTCTCAAATGACATGGCATGCAAAAGAACGTATTGATGATGGAATTTTAAGGCACCCGACCGATTCTGAAATCTGGAAGACCTTTGATAAGATGCACCTAATATTTGCATCCGAGGCTCGCAATCTGATACTTACATTAGCAACTGACGGGATGAATCCTTTTGGAAATATGACAAATCCTCATAGTACATGGCCAGTTGTTTTAATCAACAACAACTTGCCACCATGGATGTGTATGAAAGATTCCAATTTCCTTTTGTCTATGATAATTTTAGGACCCAAGTCACCAGGAAATGATATTGATGTGTATCTGGAATTATTAATAGAGGAGTTGAAGGATTTATGGGAGTCTGGTATTCTTATTTATGATGCTTCAAAAAAAGATTTCTTTGTATGTCGTGCAGCATTACTGGGTACTATTAGCGATTTCCCTTCCCTAGCCATGCTTTTTGGATGGAGTACCAAGAGACAATATGCATGCCTGTGCTGTAATAGTGACACATGTTCATTTCGTTTAAGCAACGGAGGTAAGAGCTAAACTTGTACTAATTTTGGATTGCTTTCCTTTTATGCCAAACTCTTATAATTTTGTCGAAATGTGATTTGTAGGTAAGTGGTGTTACATGTTTCACCGCCGTTTCTTTCCAATGGATCATAAATGGCGCAATCACAGGGCGGCCTTCAATGGAGAAAAAGAGAATCGCCAACTACCAAAGCTATTAAAGGGGGATGAAATACTTGAGCAATTGAATCAATTAGAGCAAGTTGAGTTTGGTAAGAATGGCAATCAACAAAAGATATTAGAAAAGATACCCTTTGATCACAATTGGAAGAAGATAAGCATTTTCCAGCTGGAATTACCTTACGTGAGCTCGATTTTATTGTTCCATAGTCTTGATGTGATGCATATCGAGAAGAATATTTGTGACATTCTGATGGGGACTATATTGAAGGTCAATGGGAAGACAAAAGACAATATAAAAGCCCGATTTGACCTACATAGGCTGGGTATACAGAAGGACTTATGGGCGACGAGAATAGGGGATAAATATAAGGTGCCAAACGCCTCATACGTGATGTCGAATACTGAGAAGGATTCTTTTTGTAGACTTTTGAAGGATATTAAGGTTCCGGACGGGTATGCATCTAACATTTCTCGTTGTGTGAACCTTAAAGAGCGGAGGCTTATAGGTCTAAAAAGTCACGATTGCCATGTTCTATTGGAACATTTGTTGCCGATAGCAATTCGTGGAAATTTGCCAGATGATGTGTGTGAAGCAGTGATTAAGTTATGTTTGTTTTTCAAAGTGTTGTGTGCTACGGTCCTTAATATGGCTGATTTAGAGGCACTGCAAGACAATATTGCAATCACATTGTGCAAGTTAGAAAGGATATTCCCTCCATCTTTTTTTGTCATGATGATGCACTTGCCCATTCATCTACCAGAACAAGCAAAGGTTGGTGGTCCAGTTCAGTATCGTTGGATGTATCCGATTGAGAGGTACGAATTAACATTTTTCATTTTCCTTAGAAAGTTTACCTTTTTTCTGAACACATACTAGTCGCAGTTGCAATCTGTGATCTGTGTATGTCTATGAACACATACAGTTCTCTCTATGCTATGTATCAGGTACTTGCGGAAGTTAAAGAGATATGTGCGGAATAAAGCCCATCCCGAAGGCTCGATGGCGGAAGGGCAAATAATAGAAGAAGCTCTCGTTTTTGTTGAGCGCCATTTGAATAGTGTACCTACGCAGTTTAATCAACTTAGTAGAAACGAGGATAACACTCGATTTCAATCAGCAGTTAATAAGTTGTCTGTTTTTAGACAAGCCGGTGTATTTCAAGGTAAGAAGCATGTGGCGTCAATTTCAAAGGAAGATTTCCACAAAATGAAATTCGCTGTTCTCAAGAATTGTGATGAAGTGCACCAATATGAGGAGTACGTGTTTTCTACTTGCTATTTTTCCTTATGTACAGTTTTAAAATTGCTAGAATCTGAGAATGTTCTCATGCACATGTGATTTGAATAATTTTGTTACGACATTATATACAGTGATCATAAATCTATGCTTGAAGGAACTAGAAACGCACATAAAAAAACACACTGAAGAATTTCCTAGATGGTTTGAGCAGAAAGTGAGTCTCAATTCAATACTATTAACATGTTTATTTCGCTACACAATCAAATTTCTGACTTTGGTGAGATTTTTTTTGTAATGAACAGATTACCCAACTGCACAAAGAGACCGGTCAGGTGTCTGAAGAACTATTATCATTGGCTGGAGGTCCTTGTCAAGAAGCTTTGGCTTTCAAAATTTACACAGTCAACGGGTACCGCTTTCATACAAAACGTTGGGAGCATCGAAGAGCTACACAAAACTCTTGAGTATGTGTAACCATCGAGAAGGATTATTTTGGAGTGCTAACAGATATTGTAGAGCTGAGGTATGTGGGTAACTTCCGTGTTATTCTTTTCAAATGTGAATGGCGGGATGTAGATAGTGATAGGGGATGCAGAAAGATTGTAATGGGGTTGTTACGGCTGTTAATTAAACCATAAGTTGTTGGCAAGATGAACCATATGTGTTACCATCTCTAGCATCACAGCTAATGTATGTGAACGAAGAAAATGGGTCCCAATGGCAAACCGTGATAAAACTAAAACCGTAGAACTATTATGATATGCCGGTGCGTGATATTAATACAGATATGAGTCCGAGTGAAGCAGCCCAGGATTTGTACTCGACTTATTCAATGGAAGATATCCAACGTGAACCGCAGCAGGATGATGATGATAATTTTCTTTGGGGTAGGACTGATGTTCCTGATGAAACCATCAATTATGTTGTGCCAGAACAAGGTCGTGCGACTGTTGTCGATCTAAATGATGCTTATATTGAAAGTGTCTATACTACTAGTGATGACGATGATTTGATGGAATTTGAAGAGTCTAACGACGAGATGGACTGTGATTAACCCGTCAGAATGCAACCATCGTAAACCCTAAGGTACCAAAATTTTCATTTCCTACAATTTTCCATTTTTTTCTCAATTTGGGTTCTTTAATGATTTTGATTTTATTAGCTCAAAATACAGTATTGTTGTTAATTGGCACTTAGATTCTGGTCTAATTGAATCAACACTTAGATATGTATACTGGAGTCTAATTGGCGATGATATATGACTTAAATGCTATCAAATTGTACCTTGCGGTCCATTGATTCCTTCTGAGCACAAAGACAGTCCACTAGAGTTTAATGAATACGCTGCTTATGATCTGAAACAAGTATTGCTTGGGTTGAGGTGTATGTAAACTGGGGTAGTCAATTCTGATGGCGATGATATTCATGAACTTGATTTGCGTATCTGCATGGTGATATTGTGCAGGTTAGCATCAGGTTTGTTGTTGGAGTGAAGTATGAAGAGAAGGCTGCCTTTATGGAAACGAAGGAGTAGGAACATCGGAAACCCGACATGTGAATGGTTTTCCAGATTTTGGGCGAGGAATGTGGCGTGGATTTTATTTTGTGAATTTTGGTTATGAATCCGGCATGTTCTGTTGATCTTTTTTAAAGTTGTGTTTGTGTAGTTGTAATTAGGAAAGCATTTGTTGATGGGAAGGTAATGATATATAAATACAAATCTATCATCTTTGGGCACGGACAATTGGAGTTTATTTTTTTTATGTGTTCATTGTAATTCGATCTGGAACTTACTTCTTAGTTATTGTTCTCCAGTTTGGATTCCTGTTGTCTAGTTTTGCTGATCCAAATTTTGAACGCTCGGGTTTACACTTAGTCGTCAAGTATAATAATCATGAAATAAAACAGATGTCTGTCAAAATTAGTACAACGATGGATGCATTCAAATTTATATTGTCCATTGAGATTTTCTTATTTTATTTTCTTCATTGCAGGGCATGTTCTAAGTGTTGCATGGAGTTCTGATGCTAAGTCAATATTTCCAGGGAGTAGTCATGGATATGTTAAATTTATATTGTCCAGCTTCTGTGGAAGTTGATTCTCTGACCTCGACAATGTTTTCACTACTAATAGTTTATACTTGACACCTTGCAATATATACTGCAGAAATGCAGGTATCTCATCTCCTTTCCTTTTTCTTTCATGTAGAGTGAAAAAAGAAACTCGCAGTAATTTAAAGTTCCCCAGGTTTTATGTCTTATGTACGCTCTTGTTATGTTTACTAATACCACATAGGTGTTATTGTAGAAAAATTATCGGAAGATAAGAAACTTGGAAGCTGTGGAGTGAAAATTGTCTACAGAAGCAGAAAAAAGCTCAATGATAAATGATAAGTTCTTTGCTGAAAAGCCTCTTATCATCATTACCTAGAGCCCCATTTGTATTTATACTTGATTCATGCTAATAGCCAGTGTAGCTATATCTTTTAATAAATTGATTTGCATTGTAGCTTTCTTATGCAAGCTTTATGTACTTATACCATTTCAAGCCTACAAGGTATGCAACTACCCTTCGGGTTCTGTTTGTGTTAGTTCCTTAACTTTAGGATTCAAGTTATCATCTTGATTTTTACTTCATAGCTTATTTTTTCTAAATACGTTCAGTGGTTCTAGACCAGTATTCAGACACATAGCCGAGCCTCAGACTTTGTTTTGATTTGGTCAACAGTCCCATTAAGCTGCACATTACTTCGTCAAAATCTGCTTTCAATGCATCTTACGTGAATTATAAACAAGCTCTGCCCTCCCTCTCTATCCAAGGGATGGAAGGGCAGAGGCCTTTGGTGTCCCCTCCAGTCAAGAATTGGGGCCTCACAATCACCAGTTAATATAATAAACATGCTTTTTTTATCTCATGCCTTTTTTCGTTCATGGTTCGATATTCTGGTGTCCTAGGCGTAGAGGAACCACACCAATCCATCCCGAACTTGGTGGTTAAACTCTACTGCGGTGACGATACTGTAGGGGAGGTCCTGCGGAAAAATAGCTCGACGCCAGGATGATAAAAAGCTTAACACCTCTCATTCTTATTACTTATTCAATATGAAAAAAAAAAAGAAAAGGTCGTTTTATTCAAAACCCCAATTATGACATCCCTTCTCTCCCACTTCACACCTCGGAAGGCACCCTTCTTATAGAGAGAAACGCGCTTTCCACATCTTCTTAACCCGAAATGAAATGGCTGAGGAAAGGTTCCTTTTTGAGGGTACTCCCGAGAACAGATCCTGTGGAGACTAAGTGTAGACTAACAATGTATAATGCTCTAAAGATCTGTGATATTTGAGGTCATCGATGTTTTGGTGGTTGATCTAGGTGTTTTTTAGCCATAGATTATAAATGGCGGCAGTGGGTAACCAGCAACTACTAAAAGAACTCCCTAAAGTTGCAAATGCATGTTGGATGCTTAGGTGTTGTTGTTATGGATAGTGGTTGACCACACCTAGCATGGTAAGTAGGAACCTGTCATTGATGAAATACCCCTGTCAATATGCAACTAACCTCTTCACATTTCCTAAATGCAGGCATGGAAAAATTGAAGAGAAGGTACACCCTTGGAGCTGATGGATCCAGTTTTATCACGAAGAACTTCAATAAATGAAGTGATCAGAAGTATACATATTGGATTGTTATTGCAGGAAAGCATAACAAGGATTGAGTATGCTCAACCCTTTAGAACATTTTAAGAGAAGTTCAAAATCATATTCGACAAACAACATTTCTGTTAACGTTGGTCCAAAATTTCCCTTGCTTGTATAGATTTGTGTGAAGATGATTCCACACATATTCTTTTGCCTACGAATTGTTAGCTTAAAATTCATTTGCGTTTGGATTTTCTACGAAAAATGGTACTAAAGTTTCAATATAATGTCATTCTAACCATGTAAATGGATCCTTCTCTTTTCTTCTCATGGATGATTTTAAATGTTAAATTTGTAATTGTTGTAGTTACAAGGTTGACAATTCATAGATAGTAATTCGTTTATGTGGGGTACACTGTCAACTATAGGATCTGTGGCGCAATGGGAGCGCGTTTGACTCTAGATCAGAAGGTTGTGTGTTCGATTCACGTTAAGTTATTTTATTTTCTTTTATTTTTTTCCTCTTTAATCATCCTGAAACCCAAAGCAACAATAATGTGCAAGCTTTGGTGTTGAACTCAGGAAAGCAACAAAGGATGAAAACAACTCTTCTAACACTATTGGATTAATATTAAGATCTTAAATTTCTACTTCAAAAATTGATTTCTTTTATAAAATGCTGGTGGTGGCTTAAACTTAGTTGCTAACCCCTGTTTGAGCAACCGATTAATTTTCTGTTGCTACGAGTATGTGGCTCAAAGTAAAGAGCTACATGACCACTTTTTTAGATGTTACATAGATTACTTGGAAAAAGGATATAACAATTAAATATATATGGTCGTGGCTCAAATTTAGTTGCTTGGAGAAGTTTGAGCAACCAATTTATTTTGTTGTTGGTACGAGTCGGTGCCTCAAAATGAATAGCTACATGATCAATTTTTAGATGCTATAAATTACTTGAAAAACGGATCTAGCAATTAAATATATTTGGTTGTGGCTCAAACTTAGTTGCTGAGATAGGTTTGAGCAACCAATTTATTTTGTTGTTGCTACTAGTCGGTGCCTCAAAGTAAATAGCTACATGATCACTTTTTTAGTTGCTATAAATTACTTGAACAAAGGATCTAGCAATTAAACATATTTGGTTGTGGCTCAAACTTAGTTGCTGAGAGAGGTTTGAGCAACCAATTTATTTTGTTGTTGCTACGAGTCGGTGCCTCAAACTGAATAGCTACATGATCAACTTTTAGCTACTATAAATTACTTGAAAAACGGATCTAGCAATTAAACATATTTGGTTGTGGCTTAAACTTAGTTGCTGAGAGAGGTTTGACCAACCAAGTTTTTTTGTTGTTGCTACGAGTTGGTGCCTCAAAGTAAATAGCTATATGATCACTATTTTAGTTGCTATAAATTACTTGAACAAAGGATCTAGCGATTAAGTATATTTTTTCTTTGCTAAATAATAGTGGACACATGTTTATTGCCACCTAAATTTCGGGCAGTTGCAATTTTAGACGCTTAAACTATTTAAGCGACTAAATTTCCGGACTCTTGCTAAGATTTTAGACGCTTAAGCCCATTTTTCTTGTAGTGCATATATGAGTTTTTTTAATTTTTTTAGCTTTTCCACTGCCAATGCTAAAACATTATTCTATTATGTTATTATATGCGTTGTGGATCCTCTTAGAAGTAAGGTTAATCGTGAATTGTAAAATGACTAGTTTTTTAATTTTAAAAATCAAATCGTATGTAGAGTTGTAAATGGAATATTTATCATTAAGTTTTATACATAGAACAAAAATTTATTATACCTTAATAACAAGCTTGAGTGAAATATTTTCAAACATATTTATGATTTTGATGTAATATATACTATAATTGTACATCATATATCAACAACCACCGACTAGTGCCATGGTTAGGTGACAAGTTTAGTGCACCAAAGGTTCTAGGTTGGAAACGGGACTCGTACAATTCTAATAACATTGCTTAGAGGAATGTTATAAATTAATATAAGACATTCAAGAAAAACCAATTACAATTCAAAACATTAATAAAAGAGGATAGGATATGTCACCAATAAAATTGTTTTATTTTTTAAAGAAAAGTAAAAGAAATTAAAAATAATTATTTAAGAGTTTCTAATAGATCGACCTGTCAACCGTTTGATCGAGTTCCAAATATGGCGTTGGACATTTTTAAAATCCCTTGGTGTTAATAGGCACAAGGTTAAGTCTGTGATTTAAAGGGAAAAGACTATCACTAGATCATGGGAGAAGAACTGTCGCATAAGCTTGGACATTTTTTTTGTGCTATCTTACTCTGCTTATGTATACACAGCAGGAAAAACTTGAGTCCTTGCACATGGCAGCTAGGAAAAGCAAGAAATTGATTGCAAGAAGGGAAATCAAAATTCGGAACACCCGTGGATTATATTTTCGACTTCTTGCTGCTAAAAGAGCCGCATTTCAGTAAATAAAAAGTCAAGAATTTTATGTTGGAAAAGTACCTTCCTGTAACAGAAAAACACAAACAACAGAAAACTTGAAGATGATTAAGGGAGGGTTAGAATGAAGCAGAACACACAGTCAAACACAGAGAGGTGAAGTCGCATGTTCAACAGACTGCCCTTAACTCAATATTTACGAGGTACACCTTCAGGAAGATGCTGCTATACCCTTTCAGTGACAAACTTGAATTCAGGATAAAATCACCTGATACCAACCCAGCTAGCAAAGCTCGTTGGCCCGTTGTGAACTTAACAGTAGAAGAAAAAATGAAAGTAAACTAGTGCGCAAACCAAAGCAAGAAGAGGGGAAAAGTCGTCAGGACAGTGGCTGCGACTGGGGTAAACGAAAACCTTAGCATTGTTGTTCTTTTATAGAAGAAGTAATCTTTTGATTTTTAAAACGGTGAAAAATTTAATTTGAAATATTAAATCCCCATTAAAACAAAACGTTAAGATTTTTAATTAAAACAAATATTTATGATTTAATTTTTCATTTAAATTAAAACGGTAAAATATTTATTTAAAATAAAGAAACGTTTTCTCATTGATGGGTACACGTGTGCACTCGCAGGCACACGCCAAGCACACGCCAATGGTCACAACAAGGCTCGCACCAATGGTCACACCAAGGCTCACGCCAAGGCTCGCACCAATGGTCACACCAAGGGTCGCGCCAAGGCTCACGCCAAAAACACACGCAAAAGCACACGCAAGCACCGCAAGCCTGCAAGCCCGCGGCCTCGGTGCTTCGGTGCGAAGCACCGCACATGTATGCATTTGCCCACTAGTCCATTTCCCAAGTCCATATCCAATCCACTAGTTCTTTTCCTTATATAGAACGTTTGTGGTAATATGCATGAACTTTCTCCTTGGTTTGCCCAATGTGGGACAACCAAAGGTTTCTCATTCACTAAGAAGTGAAAATGGATGGCTATAATTCCACCCAAGTCTGGACTAGTGATCCTAGCACCCATCAAGCTAATTATAGTAACAAAATTAATTTAAGTAATAAACTCTTAATTTTAGTAATAACCATTTTTATTTCCAACAATCCCCCACATGAATGACGAAACCGAAAAATCGAAAAATCGAAAAAACGAGAAATACCTCTTAAGCAATAGGTGACCATTTGGAATTGAACCTTTGCTTAGTGAGAAGCACCGGAACTACTTGATGGTCAGTGAACGTGATGTCTTGAACTGCCATCGTTTAGTGTAATTCTTCAATAACTCCTTACGCGAGATATCTCTTAAAATGTTGTTAAGTTCACGCCGTTGTGTCCGTTTTGGCCCTGGACGTATCCCGTTTCTCAGAATGCTCTAGAGAATCAGCTCAGTTCTCATAGGAAGCGACCCACTTCCTCATTCAGATAGGTGAGTTCTATCAAGAGTGTTAACTGCTACACCCCATTTTAATCTTAAATAGAAACTATAGAACTCATTAAGACTTTACTCTAAGTCATCCTCACTTGCAGTCACACTATCACGTCTACACCATAGGGAAGGGACAGAGAAAATAATTCTCGGATAGTGTTTAATTTTTACCTGCCACAAATTAGTTGTCTCATTCAAAACCTTGATCTTGGGATCTCCAGTCAGCAAGGTTGAGTATCCTTCATGGCAAGTTTTAATTGATGAGCTTAAGTCCCATCCCCCTCGATGCATTACTAACTATCTCCTTGGACAAGCCTTTCGTCAAAGGGTCCGCGATATTCTCCTTAGACCTCACAAAGTCAACAGAAATAACGCCAGTTGAGATTAATCGTTTTAGAGAATTGTGTCTTCTCCTTATATGAATAGATTTTCCATTATAGTTGTTGTTTTTAGCATTAGCTATTGCAGCTTGATTATCACAATGTATAGATACAGCTGGCACAGGCCTATGCCATAGAGGAATGTCTTCTAAAAGGCATCTTAGCCAAGCGGCTTCCTCTCCTGCTTTATCTAACGCTATAAACTCGGATTCCATAGTGGATCGAGCGATACAGGTCTGTTTGGAACTCTTCCAAGACACTGCTCCACAGCCTAGAGTGAAAACGTATCCACTCGTAGACTTAGACTCCTCTGAGTCTGCTATCCAGTTTGCATCACAGTATCCTTCTAGAACAGCAGGGTATCTCTCATAACTCAACCGGAAGTTTAAAGTGTATTTAAGATACCTCAGCACTCTGAAAAGTGCATCCCAATGCTCTTGTCCTGGAATACAGGTATACCTACTTAGTCTACTCAATGCATAGGCAATGTCTGATCTCGTGCAGTCCATTAAGTACATCAGACTTCCTATGACACGTGAATATTCAAGTTGCGAGACTCCATTGCCTTTGTTTTTCTTGAGTCTACAGGAAGGGTCAAAAGGAGTACTTGCAGGTTTACTATCAACCTGGTTAAATTTCTTCAGAACTGACTCAACATAATGAGATTGACTGAGACTAAATCCATTAGACTCCTTTCTAATTTTCATCCCTAGGATTACATCAGCAGGACCTAAGTCTTTTATGTCAAAGTTCTCATTCAACATGTTCTTAGTGGAATTAATGATTTCTAAGGTTGTACCTAGTATAAGCATATCATCAACATACAGGAATACCATCACATAAGCATCATTGACAGATTTAGTGTAAACACATCTGTCAGCTTCATTTATTTTAAAACCACTAGAGAACATTACATGATCAAATTTTTCATGCCATTGTTTAGGTGCTTGTTTCAAGCCATATAAAGACTTTTTAAGTCTACACACCTTCTTTTCATAACCCTTCACCACAAAGCCCTCGGGTTGATCCATATAAATTTCTTCATCTAGTTCACCATTTAGAACGCAGTTTTTACATCCATTTGATGTATCTCTAGGGTATGGATTGCAGCAATTGCAATTAGCAACCTAATTGAAGTTATTCTAGTGACAGGTGAATAAGTGTCAAAGAAATCTACACCTTCTATTTGTTTATAGCCTTTAGCTACAAGTCTAGCTTTATATTTTTCCACGGTTCCATCAACCTTACGTTTTCTCTTAAAGATCCATTTACAACCTATGGTTTTGCTCCCTGGAGGTAAATCTACTATTTCCCAGGTTTCATTCTGAATAATAGAATCCATCTCACTAATAGTGGATTCTTTCCACCATGGAGCTTCAGACGAAGTCATGGCCTCTTTATAGGTTTGTGGATCAGTTTCAACTAAACAGGTAATGAAGTCTGGCCCAAAAGATTTTTCTAATCTAGGTCTTTTGCTTCTTCTTGGCTCATTCTTCTACCGGTAATGAATGGCTAGAAGAAGGGACATCTAGAGGATCTACACGTATCACACGAGATTCAGTTTTCATTGGAAAAATATTTTCAAAAAACGAAGCATCTCTAGATTCCAAAATGGTGTTCACACCAATTTCCGAGTTATCGGAACTCACAACCATAAATCTATAAGCAGTGGTGTGCTCGGGATATCCTAGAAAGACACAATCAACGGTTTTAGGTCCTATTTTAGTCCTCTTAGGTGGAGGAATAGAGACCTTGGCTAAACACCCCCACACTTTGAGGTATCCATAAGAGGGTTGTTTGCCTTTCCATAATTCATATGGTGTTTTTTTTGTTCCTTTAAGGGGCACTCTGTTCAGGATATAGCAAGCTGAGAGGACGGCCTCCCCCCACAAGTTCGCCGGTAGTCCTGAACTGATTAACATGGCATTCATCATCTCCTTAAGGGTTCGATTTTTCCGTTCAGCCACACCATTAGATTGTGGTGAATAAGGAGGAGTTACCTCATGAATAATGCCATGTTGCGCACAAAAGTCTCCTATAGGAGTTATGTATTCACCCCCACGATCAGACCTAGCAGTTTTAATGGTGGTACTCATCTGGTTTTCTACTTCTAATTTATATAGTTTAAATGCTTCAAGAGCATCATCTTTTCCTTTAAGCAAGTAGATATGACAGTATCTAGTACAGTCATCTATGAAGGTAACAAACCATTTTTTTCCACCTTTTCAACTAAGTCAGAGTGAATTAACTCTAAGGGATTAGAAACTTTGTGGACATTTTTCTGAAAAGGCTTCTTCGCATATTTTGATTCTACACAAACTTCACATTTATGTTCATATTCCAAATTTAATTTTGGAATGCAACCAGATTTTGCCAATTTGTTCATTGAATTATAATTTACATGACCAAGTCTACCATGCCAGATATTCAATGAGACAACAACATAAGAAGAATCAACTTTATTAATTTCAGTAGCGATTACAGATAATTTGTAAAGGCCCTCAGCCTTATAGCCCTTTCCCACAAAGTCCCTACCCTTAGTGATAATCACTTTTCCGGACTCAAAAACAATTTTAAATCCCTTGTCATCTAGCACACCACTTGAAACGAGATTCTTGCAGATGTCTGGTACATGTAACACTTCATTCAATGTGAGGATTTTTCCAGAAGAAAGCTTCAGCGAAACCTTTCCTTTTCCTGCAACTTGTACTGCAGAAGAATTACCCATATAAAGTTTTTCTCCCTCTCCTACTGTCTGGTAGGAGGTGAACATATCCTTGCTTTCGCAGACATGTTTGGTAGCTCCAGAGTCTACCCACTAGTCCCTCACATTGGTAACTAAATTCACCTCAGACACCGTGCCAGAAAATTTATTTTTACTACTTTCAGCCAGGTTTACATTTTGTTTCTTAAAATTCGCATCTTTGTGTTTTCTACAATGCATTGCCATATGGCCAGACACACCACAGACATAACAAGCTCCCTTAATCTTACCAATAACAGACTTTGATTTTTGAAATTTACCTTTTCCTTGAGGGCCAGGCTTGCGCTTGTTGTGGTCCAGACTGAGTGAAGCAAACTTGTGTTCGATCACATGAGCTTTGTTTGACATGTCTCTTGCAGAGGAGACATTCTTGTCCTTTGAGCACAGCAACACTTCAACTTGTATTTTCTTGCCCAGTTCTATCATAGTAATCTCACCAGTTTCATGCCTTAGTCTTCTCTTGTATTCGGCCCATGAACTTGGTAACTTTTCAATCACAGCAGATACTTGAAAGTTTTCAGAAATAGTTATACCTTCAGCAATGATTTCATTAGTAATTTTCTGCAACTCCAGAAACTGGTCAACCACAGATTTTTCATTCAGCATCTTGTATTGTAAAAAACATGCAACCAGAAACTTTTTACTTCCTGCAGTTTCTGCTTCATATTTTTCTTGCACTGTAGACCATAAATTGTGAGCAGAAAAATCATCCTTAGCATTGTAAAAATCATACAGAGAGTCTTCAAGGCAATTTAAGATATGATTTTTTGCTAAATAATTATTTCTCGTCCAAGTCTCTTTTTCCTTGGATGGTTCAGGAGTATCCAGAGCTTTGTTATATGGTTTCAACACTATTTCATCAAGCATCTGGAAACTCATGAAAAAGAGCATCTTCGACTGCCATCTCTTAAAATCCTTACCAGAAAGCTTCTGAGGTCTCTCAACATCAGTCTTTGCTATTGTTACAAAAGATCTTTGATTGCACGGGTATTGAGTTAAGATTGTTGGAAAAGTACCTTCCTGTAACAGAGAAACACAAACAACAGAGAACTTGAAGATGATTAAGGGAGGGTTAGAATGAAGCAGAACACACAGTCAAACACAGAGAGGTGAAGTCGCCTGTTCAACAGACTTCCCTTAACTCAATATTTTCCAGGTACACCTTCAGGAAGATACTGCTATACCCTTTCAGTGACAAACTTGAATTCAGGATAAAATCACCTGATACCAACCCAGCTAGCAAAGCTCGTTGGCCCGTTGTGAACTTAACAGTAGAAGAAAAAATGAAAGTAAACTAGTGCGCAAATCAAAGCAAGAAAAGGGAAAAGTCGTCAGGACAGTGGCTGCGACTGGGGTAAACGAAAACCTTAGCATTGTTGTTCTTTTATACGAGAAGTAATCTTTTGAGTTTTAAAACGGTGAAAAATTTAATTTGAAATATTAATCCCCATTAAAACAAAACGTTAAGATTTTTAATTAAAACAAATATATTTATGATTTAATTTTTTATTTAATTTAAAACGGTAAAATATTTATTTAAAATAAAAAAACGTTTTCTCATTGATGGGTAACTTGCAGGCACACGCCAAGGCACTCGCAGGCACACGCCAAGGCTTGCGCCAAGGCTCGCACCAAGGGTCGCACCAAGGATCGCGCCAAAAACACACGCAAATCGCACCAAGGATCGCGCCAAGGATCGCGCCAAAAACACACGCAAGCACCGCAAGCTCCGCAAGCCCGCGGCCTGCGGTGCTTCGGTCATATGTATGCATTTGCCCACTAGTCCATTTCCCAAGTCCATATCCAATCCACTAGTTCTTTTCCTTATATAGAACGTTTGTGGCAATATGCATGAACTTCTTCCTTGGTTTGCCCAATGTGGGACAACCAAAGGTTTCTCATTCACTAAGAAGTCAAAATGGATGGCTATAATTCCACCCAAGTCTGGACTAGTGATCCTAGCACCCATCAAGCTAATTATAGTAACAAAATTAATTTAAATAATAAACTCTTAATTTTAGTAATAACCATTTTTATTTCCCAATATTTTACAGTTAGACTGACGAGTCAATCACCTAAGACCATCAATGGACAAATATGTGACCCTATATATCACAAACTTGATCATAACTTAGGACCTAAATTACAAACTGCGCTATATTATATGCTCTAAAAGAAGAGATGTCGTGCAATTTTATTTTACTCACATGTGTAATCGGGGGCGCCCTCAATCTCTTGGAGTTATGATTGCTAGGGAAGGATTGACCTTTGGAGTTTTATGTTCTTCCTCACTTCCTAGTTCCAAACTCACTTAAATTCTTGAATGCATCTAGCAATAGCAGTGCAAGTAATCGAAAGTCCCTGTAAAGCTCCTGGACAGACTCTCTTTCCTCCTCCAAATGACATAGTTTTGTAAAGATTCATCGGATCATGCTTACTTTCTAGAAATCTATCG
>JAJJMC010003144.1:0-10145 GCA_023531435.1 Papaver californicum
CACGTGAAGAGCTAGCTGGCTCTCTTGGGATGCTCTTTTCCTTGGCCAATCCAGCACCATCACTGTTCATCTTCTTCTTCCCCTTCTCTATCTCGTGAACAACCTTACATTTAGCCAAAGAATGGCCTATTATCTTGCAATTGTTGCAGAATTTTGGTACTTTAGGGATGCTTACTGATTCGAAGAAGCTATACCCGGGAGCATTTACCTTGATTTTTGATGGTATTTCCTTTGCGAAATCCACATCTACAAAAACTCTAGCATAGTACCCATAGTCCCTTGCTAATGTTCTTGAGTCTACAGCCATTGGAGAGCCCAAAGCTGTGCATATGGACAGCAATATCTCCTCCGTCCAGAATAATATTGGTAAGCTAGGCAGCTGAACCCACACCAATGCTTTTGATGTACGTTGCTTTGTTGGATTGAATCGTGGATGGTAGTCTTGCACCTTGAGAACTTGATTTCCCACAGTCCAAATGCCTCCCTTCCATACTCTTTCCTTATCCAAATCATTAGATAGAACGATGGTGAAGTATCCCTTCGTCATTGGACTGAAATGATGGGTACCCGTAAGCTTCCATTGTTGAAGTAGAGTAGCTTTAACCTCTGCAAACTTTAGATTTTTGAAGTCTAGCCTGCCTATTAGTGAGAATTTCATCTTCTCCATTGCTTCTCCATTGATTACATGAACGCCTACCGAAAAATATGAATCAAAACTAAAAATTTCCAAAACATAAGTAGCGATTCCTCAGTGCTTAAATCAGCAATCATTTACCTGATTAATTAAGGTTTATATATCGTTTGATTACTTAATCAGCAATGGTTAAAGTGACATTTCGGTGGGCTTAGAACTCTGATCCCAGCCTCCTACATACAGGATATGCATTTCACATCGTCGCCTGCCTACACACGCTTGAAGCTTTCTATTCCAGTGAAAGACAAAAAAAAGTAAATGCTTCTCTAGCAGGGTGATAACATCCAGCATTATCGATGAGAATGCATTCAGCATCATTGATAACGTCCCTTGTTGTTTTGCCTCTTATGATACTAGTTTCCGAAGAGCCAACTAAACATGAACAAATAAAACCCTCAACATTAGCATAACTTATCAAATGTAATAGCATTAAATTTCGTGTTCATATATTGTGAGATTGCAATATTGAAACTTAGACAGAGGATGAAACTTACGGGAATTTGGGAACTGTTTGATTTCAAGATCTCGTGAAGCTGATGGGATGAAACTAGTAGCTTAACTGAGCGAAATTGAACAGACTGATTCTGTCCCTTGACATCTTGAAAGGAAATTAACCCACGCTGTTCAAGGTGTTCAAAGGCCTGCAAAGAGATACGTTTAAAAAGTTTATTGGAAGAAGATTTACTACGTACTATGGAAAAACAAGTTAAGATTGATTTTTGTAAAACACTTTACACACCATGAAGCATCTATCTCTTTCATAATAATCTGAAGTCTGATTAGCAGCATGTATGTCTTTGTACTCTGCAATAAATCAGATGAAGTTAAATATCGCAGCGACTAATACCATGACTGAGATAATCATTGAATAAGAGTGCAACTTCTACAACTGATATTCACCTTTCATGACAGAATTGAAGTTGTAAAAGTTCTGCTCTTTAGCTTCCAGTCTCTTCATGCATACCAGAATATAGAGCTCTAAAATAGAACAACCTGTTGCAAAAGAATAAAGATATCACACAAGTGCAAAAATGAAAAAGAACAGAGGACAGAGAGTTTGTGGAAGCATGTATCAGAAAAATCACTGAAGTTCATGAACCTTGTAGGCTTTCAAGCTTGGGCTGCTGACGGATGCTCTTACTCGCTGTTTCAAAGTTCTTTATTAAAAGAAACCCCGATTTTTCAAGATCCATACAACAAATAGACCGAAATCTGCAAGAAAAAAAATTATGCAATAGGAGTTAAAACTACAAATTAGAAGAATATCAACGTGCAATAAAATAGCTGAACATTCATAACCTCGCAGACTTACAGAAAGCTCAACAAGTTGATTACACTTGAATCAGCATCGGATAGTTTAGTAAGAATCGCTTTAAACTTTTGATCTCCTAAAATGTGCTGTAAAATTAAGGATCAATTAAGGAATTCAGGAGAACATATTTAGTAAGCAACTCTATCCTGACTGAAGATAATTATGTCTAATCTGGATACAACTCTGACTGGTTGTAGTTTTTCCGGACTTGAAGGGCATGGATATACTTTTGATAAAAACTCAATCACAAAAAGAATGGAAAATTCACAAGAAGGATACATGAATTCTCTCATTAAACTCAACTACATAATCATGAGGAAAACTTGAATCTGCTGGCAAAGACAATGTGTGTTCCAACAATCTACATACCAAGATAGCAAAACATAACATTAGAAGCAGTAGCTAGAAGTAACCATGTCGTATCTAATCAAGGTGAGTTCAGAAATCCTCACATCTGTACGTCTTCTTTAGATGGAGGAAGAAACAATAGTTTCCTGTGGGAAAAACGCGATCTTACTCTCTTTTCTAGGAGTTGATCTGCATCCTGCACCACAAGCATTAAACTTCCTCGGATAAAACTTGAACGAATTGATTAAGAGAGTTTAAGTATTAGTAAGAGTGTTTCTACTGAAACTGCTGAGTGCCCAAACAATATAACTTTAAGCCAAGATATGTATCTGCAGTCAGGTGATTTTGGGTTGTTCCTGTACCATTTAATAGTAAGCAACAAACATAAGATGACGAAGGTTTACGCTTACCAGGCGGCAACTGGAACCGACAACTACAGCTTGTGACATTACAGACTGCATCGCGTCTAGCAAGCAATAGAGTAGTCTTTGCTTTCCCTATGTTATTAAATATGATGTTAGTTCATGAATCTTGAATCAAGACTATGGCGGTTTTTTATTGGGTACCATTGTTACTATGAGAATCTACTAGGGTTACCTGAGTAAAGAGATCAAACTCATCAAGTACAAAGATGAGTGTTCTATGATCTAGTCCACACTTTCTGATGAAAAAAGGAAAGCTTCAATTAGTAATGCACAAAAAATGGAACAAGCAAAATTCTGGAAAGGAGAAGGTTACAGAAATGCAATGGTTATCTATGAAGAAAAAAAAAGGATGCACTTACTGCAGCATGGCTATCATGAACTGAGAGTTATCATCAGATGAGGACTGGAGGAACATACATATTCGAGAGAATTAAAATAAGAATTAAAAAGTCCAGTATCTATAGATCTGAAGGCATTACTACGACCAAAATGAAGCTTGTGTCCTTACCATTTTCGGAAACTCCAAATCATGTTCCAAACAAAGTTGTCTAGCAATCTCCTGTAAGATTAATAAGTGTGTCAGAAACTTAAAAAGAATGAACTCATTAATCGTTTCCCCCTGAAACTGGGTAATGACTTTTACATTTTATAGTACTGGATAAACCTAAGGAATGCCAAAAATTCATAGAAGAATACTAATTTGAGGTCACAAACTTCCCCTTAGTTGATTCAACACAACTTTTATAGAGGGCATATATTTAGTCTTTCCGCGTCTAACTCATGACAACACAGAACATATGTTGGGTAATGGTAAATGAGAAAGAAAAAAGATGTAAGACACAAACAAAAAGTACTATACTAGATACTAAATAGTCAGTCAGAAACATAATTCAGAAGAGAGCAATAGAAATTATAAACACGAGTGCATGACCTTGAGCGCATAATTATCGTCACTATGCAAAATCCCACTCAATCTAACCTGAAAAAAAAAACGTACGTCACAAATAAGCTTATTCCTTTTAGACCATCACATAAAACATAATCTTCCACAAGAACAATACAAATATAGGAATCATTTCCTCCATTTGGCTATCCACATTTTAAACCTAAAATGAATTCGAAAAATCAATACCACTGAAATTGTTTCAGGATGCTCAGACTGTAAATCTCGTAGAACAAGCTCTAAAACCTGAAACAAATCATCAAAACACCGGTGCATAAAATTGGGAATCTAGTTTTCTGAAAATCATCCCTAACGAATTGAATGAGAAACAAACACTTACAGGGATTTTTCCACAACCACGAGGCCCAAGAAGCAAAACAGAATTATTGCAGGATTCAGTGACTGAACTGGAGAGTAGGAACTTTAATTTGCTGAAATCAATCAAAATCAATTAGTTTTTCCCCTTCCAAAAAAAAAATCAAAACTTCATAAAATTAATTCAGAAAACAGAAATATAAATAAATAAATCAAACCTGTAGTTACTGTCTGGTTTATCAGAAAAAGCAGAGAAAACGAAATTAGGGTTACAAATCCTACTTCTGAGTAGAATTAAAGCCTCCTCTGCTGCTTTCGATGGTTCCATGATGCGATAATTTCCGATTGTTCGAGGGTTTTAGCTTAGGTTTTGAGTATTAGGGTTTCTTCTAAAAATCAAACCGGAGGAGGCCAACAGACATTTTAAGAAGAGGGGAAAATGGCGGGGAAAATGGCGGGGAACCTTACACAGTTACACTGGGTTCCTATTGATGATGACTTAAGTTTTAACGGATGCTTGAAAAACGGGTTTAGACTCAAGTCACGGGCTATGGCCGTGACTGATTATCGGGAAATACCTCTGTGAATAATACCATTACCAACCATTATAATGGTTTCAGGTGCAGATTTTATTCATCTCTACATGATGACCAGACTTGCTCAACTCCAAAATCTCAAGTAGGCAAGAGAACTACGCGCAGCAGCGGGTTTGATATCAGTGACGAACCACAAGCCAATTCAACCTATTTTAAAACAATAATCTCAGAATTCTCATCAAATAAGTTTACAGACAAAAAAGACAGGATACAAGAAAGCGAGGTGCGGACTGTTATGTTATACTCAAAAAGGTTTAGCTACAAATTTATAATGAAAAAAGAAAATGTTTACAGTAATGAGTTTCCTTTCATATGTTAGCTACCCACGGCCAGATTCTGCATTTTGGCTCTTGTCTCAGATAAATCCAATTCCGTTTTCATTTTGGTCAGTGAACTCGCTAAACATTCGCATGCTTGAAATAAACTATCACAGGAACTTCCCTCGAATTTACGGACCTCTGCTTGAACTTCACGAATACTATCTGAAATTTTATCTACTCCCAGCTTCAGTGCAGGAATCTCTTGCGGAGGGTATAAACATGCACCAAGCTCATCAATCTGAATTCCGATACCTTGACAGAGTCTTAATAATCCTTCCAATGAATTTACCGTTTTGCTATCATTGTCGGTGGATTTTGATTGCCTAAGCAAACCTGTGATAAAACGGATAAGTTCCTTGATTGTTGTAAGTGTGTCTGATACAACAATAATAGCTGATTCAGCGATTTTCATCTCCTCAGGTGAGAGGTCTTCTCCGAGGCCACCACCCTCATCATCGGCATCATCATCATCACTTTCATTTGGATCAGTTGTCTCGTCAGGAGTATTATCAATTGTTGGATCTTCAACTGATGCTGGTTTCAAATCTTTTAGTTCACGCAGTACATCCTTCATGGATACTGCAACTTGTGTGATGGCTCGCCCAATGGCTGTGTAGTTTGTGGAAGGAGTTTTTTTAAGAGAATCACACGCTTCCCAGACAGTGCCTGCTAACTGCGGGATTGATAGTTTCTGATCTTTGCTATGAGTTCCTGCAAGCAAATTAATGTTCCTAGGGAATAAATTTTCAACAGTGACTAGCAAATTCTGACACAATTCAACTGGTGTGGAACTAGATGCTATAGTATCCAAATAGTAGATACGATGCAAATAGATTAGGCTAATGCAAACAAAGGATGCAATGGTACCAAAGGAGAAGACGGCCTCTTTAAAGAATGAATAACTTGTATCGGCAACGTGCTTTGCAGATGCATTAATATAGGACGAAAGAGTTGGCCCCGCCCCGATCTTACTACTGTGTACCAGCAAAAGGAATCCCTGCAGCAAGTTAAAGTAGACCCCCATGTTCTCTTCCAACTCTTTCATGTTGGGTGCTCCACTCCAAAGCATTCCAGCTGCGTTGTATACAACCAAAAACGCCATCAATGACTTCTATAAAAACGATCTTAACAAACTGACATTTCTTTGGGTTCCTTTATTTACCACTAACAACGCTTGATGCTTCAACTAAGACCTAGGAGTATTTTTTTCTAGTTAGAAAATGTGGATATGTGAAGATTCTATTAATGCTGGATTTTGCCTAGCCTGAAGGATATAAGCACGCCAGACTAGTTGATAAGGATGGTGTGGACATATGTTAGGCCAAGTGAAATCCCTTTTTCCAGTACTATACTTCTATTACTTTGCATTGCTTGGTTAAAGGATAATATGGATAAAGTATGAGGTCTGGTAAAATATCTTTTTCTAATTCTATACATCTTCTACTTTTCCCTGCAGTTCAGAACTTTTTTGGAACTCTCTTTTGTTCCTACACGATGTTTCTTCATTCCTCAGTACAAAAAAAAGATCTTAAGCTGTGCAAGAACTTTAAGTCCATCTATATGAATACATGTATAAATGTATGCATCATTTCATAGAATAATAATCTCTGACCGAACGACAAGCCCAATCAGGTACAAGTATCCTGAACCAAATCTAGGCTTAGCAACTAGTTGATGGTTTTCCTAGGTAGAATGTAGCAGGTACATGCAATACCGATTTACTGAAAATTGAATCTTGATCAGTCATCTGAGATGACAGCAAAATGTTTCCAAGAGTATCACTCATTAAGTGCCCAACCACTAGGAATGTATCTTCTAGCAGATATATGTGCACTTAGTTTACCTAGAAAAGCTTTGGAATTCAAGAAGTCATAATTTAAAAAAGATGCATATATTAATAAACACAATGCATAACACTTCAAAGGAGCTTTTCTCAGAGCAATAAAGAGCCCTGACACAGCTCCTAGTTCCTGTCAGTTTTACAAATAATGGTTATCAAACTTAAGTCTCAACCGTTCTTCGCATATCAAGCTGTTCTCTACAGCTAAATTGATTTGCTAGGTATACATGCTACTAACCTCAATGTGTTAATACTATGTTTGACATTTCAGTATCCAAGACAATCAAACAGCGCCACATTAGGCGCTGTATAATTACCAGTATAAAAATAGCTTGATACATTTTGATGAAGAATCTAACTGAGCTAAGAAACAAAATCACAAGGGGTCTCTGACTGTCTGTATCTCCTCACAGGTCAAGGATATATCAAGCATTTCGAATACCACCGCCTTCCTTAGAAAAAAAAAATTCAACTAAATAAAACCTAACAACATGTTCGATGCAATACTTAGTACTTTTAATATTATTGTCCTCTACCATTTGGTTCATGAAAATAATCCGATAATAGAGAATTCAATTCCCTTGAACAAAACATACTACAAATGATGCAATTCATGCGAAGAATCTTAAAACTAGACATTTTAAGTATGTAAGAAAACTTAGGAGAATGAAGAGGCAATGTACCTATTGTTGCTTGTTTTGATACTTGTCCCCCCAATGTTACAACATCCTGCCAATCTACTTTCTCAAGAGAAGAAGGAGGTGCATCTTCCAAAAGCTACAAAATAAAGTGAGAATTGAATCAGATAAAAAGATTAGAGGACATACATAAAACATGAAAAGAAAAAACTAGGGTTTTAGGCGGACAGCAAAAAATAATAGTATCAAAATTGAATAGTTTGAGTTGATAAAATATGATGAGTAAGAGATGAGTTTTACCTGGAAGGTCTCATGTATGGTGTTTAGATGCGTAACCAAGAGGCGATTAAGGTGTTCTTGCTCTTTTTTCCCCATTTTTTTTGATAGGATACTAGAACTAAGAAATTCGAAATTAATCCTTTGAATCGGGATTAACCACCTTAAAATTGATGCGTTGATGATAACTTAGTTCTACAGCAGAGCTTATATATATTTAGCTTTAGGGTTTTAGCTTTAGTGTTTCGTTATAGAAGGAAACAGAAACTATCCACGGAGAGTTGGGGTTTTTTAATGTATTCTTTTAGCCGTGGAAGAGTTTAGAAAAATCTTTTAAAATTTCCGTTAACCGTGGTAGAGTTTGAAGGAGTTTCTCAAAGTTTCTAGAAAGTCCATATTAGTCTTGGGGATTTTGAGAAAAAACCTTAAAATCGTTGTTATTGGAAAAACCCTATATTTCTAGGGTTACAATTCTAGAGTTTTATATGGAGTTTTATGTGTATTTTTGGTTCAACCAAAATCTATCAAAAGAATTTTGTGAGAGAATTTGGTAGAGGGAATACGGGAAGGCAGAAAGACGGGAACGCAGAAAGACGGGAAGGCAGAAAGACGGGAACGCAGAAGGAGGGGGAAAAAAGCTTAGCTTCAGGTATGTTTTTTGTTCTCTTTTTCTTTTGCAAGATCCATGTTTTTGATTATGATGCTACCACTCTATTTGGTTTGGTTTGATCCATCTAGCTAATCTCAATTTGTTATTACAGAAAATCAAGTTTAGATTGATTGATGGTTTGTGTATTCGTGATGAATGTGGAAGTTGCAACACTAATCTTGTTTCAGTTTGTATGCCTTGTAGTTGTATGAACCTACAAACAAATGAGTCCACCTCTGTGAGCATCTGCTTATTTGTCTAGCCCTTCAATGATATCCAAACAGTAAAAACATAGTAGCAGCACAAATAAAAAAAATGGATAGTTAAGTTTACGAAGTTGTGTATGTAAGGGATTCAACACACGACATAGTGCCAGCCACCAGAGAGCAAAGAGCTAGTGGAGAACAAGTTGTGCATGCTATATCATTTAATCATTTTCACCCATAATGCAAAAAAAATGTATTTTGTGTTGTTTAATAGATTTCTTTATAGACTGCAAGCTTCCTTGTGTTGTTTAATCACAATGGTTTCTATAGGTACAATATAGTCATCAGAATGGAGTTTTTATAATTATAATGCTAGAAACACCCAATAATTCATCTTATATACTCTATATAGTACATCCTTCCACATGACAATTCATCTAATGTACAGTAAAAAATACTACAAATCTTACTGAGGGAATATTGAACAAATCTAACTTTGCTTAATCATATCGATCTAATCTGAAATTTATCCAATATATCCAGAGTTCAAATTTAAAGGTGAACCGAAATAAGAAACGAAAGATTACCTCTGTAGGCCTTTGTCTTTATTGTTGATGTTATTGTTTTCATTGATGTTGTTGTCGTCTTAGTTGTTGCCATTGTTGGTAACGAAATGAAACAAAGCCCGTAGCAATATCTCTATACTAAACAAAGATTTGGCAGTAGAAATATACATGAAACCTAATTGCTCTATTTATTTAGGAGAAATTAAACCTCTTCATCACATACGGTAAGTATGCTTCATACAAAAAAAACACATATGGTAAGCGATATCCAACTAGGCCTAGGTTTATGTATATCAGGCTGCGGCCGGATGAAGAGAGACATACACAGAAATTGGTTTAAAATATTGTTGTCATCGGGTTAATTATGTCTGATTATTCATGCTAATTCATACATATACTGAGATTTGTAGTGCCTACATTTCAGTTAATAACAAAAAGATATGCCTTCTCCCCATATACTCTCTGTACCTACAAAAGACCAAATTGTCTTATCCCATACTGAAAAATAGAAGATAACTCATCATCATGGTCCATGCCAGTGACCACAACAAGACCTATCTCTTTAATAAATATATAACAGTACTGACTGATATTTCTACTACCATACATATCATATCTTCCTCACACAGACAAACTAGTTTAATTTTATCTCCTTCTTTGGACTCAGCAACCTGTTTGGTTGTGCGAGAAATTTCTAACATTATTTGTGTATTTGTGAACTAATACAAGTGCTACATATTGTCACTTGTAAATGGTCTCTACCATTTACTGTAAATGGTTTGACAATCTGGGTTTGCTTTAGAAATTTTTATACAGTGGATCACTTGATGTCTTCCAGCAGCAATTATTTAAGACTTACAGTTTTGTTTTGTCTTGGTCACTTTGGGTTTGTATACATTCTATTTTTTCAAAAAAATTAGATATTTGGTTGACTTGCTTGCTTGCACTTTTATGATTCATATTTGTTCAAATAGATAGATGATTAAGTTCATATATATATATATATATATATATATA
>JAJJMC010003148.1:0-11029 GCA_023531435.1 Papaver californicum
AAGAATTTGATTGGTTGTTTAGTCGAAAGGATTTTTTGGCATAAACAATTTGGCGCTAGAAACAGGGAGTGAAAAAAGGATTTATCCTACCTGATAAATGAAAAAGAGATTTAATGAAAAAACTAAATCATCCAGGAAAGAAAAAATTTTGGTAAGAAAAGATGGAAAAATTTAATTTTGCAAGATGTGAAAAGTAAGGGTAAAGCTTATTTACATAAGTATATTTTATTAACATAAAAAATACCTTGTGAGGAATAAAATAGATAAAAATATGAAACAAAGATTTTATGAAGAAGGAAAAGCTGGACTTGTGATAAGGAAAGTTTACAGTTAAAATAATAATTAGAATCTCTTATGATTTAATAGATAAGAGTTCATTTGACTAATTTTCTAAGAAAATATTTTTAGATATCGAGGAAGGAAAACGATCGAGAAGGCAAAAGATAGTGAAGAAACAGCAAATTCTAGAAAATATGTCTCAAGACGCGAATTCTGGAAACCAAAATAGTAATGAAGGCTTGGAAAATAGACAAGAAGAAGGGAGTGATTCAGGACAACAACAAAGCATTGAGGGAAATCATACCCCAAGTCAAGAATTAATGTCAAATACTGTGGTTCAGAATTTCTCTTCAGATCATGAGAGTTCTCGAAGAAAGACACGACAAATACAGGACCTATTAGAAGAAATAAAGGAAATAAGAAAGGAACAAAGAGCAAGCAACCATCGAATTGAGTTACTAGCAACCGAAAATCAAGTTTTAAAAGATGTAATTCAGCGAGAACAAAGACCAACTGTGACTAGAGTACGAAATCAGGAGCCAACGTCGAGTAGACAAATATCAAGAAATGAACAGCGGAATCCAGATCAAAGAATAGTGTTAGCAGGATCGACATCTCGGGTAAGAAGACAACAGGAAAATGACTTTCAACGAACCCAATGGGAAACATGTTTGGAAGCGATGGAACAAATGAATGAGGAAATTAAAGGATTAAAAAATAAAGAGGGGGGAAGGATAGAAGAGGTATTGAAAGAAGCAAAGCAAACACCGTTAGCGCAACATTTAACGCACGTATCGTTACCAAGAGAATATAATATTCCAGTGTTCGAATGTTACGATGGAACCAAGGATCCAACATCGCACTTAAAGTATTATAACCGAGTAATGTCGCGATGGGACGATCATGAAGCGATCATGTGCAGATGTTTTCCGTCAAGTTTAACAGGGACAGCATTATTGTGGTACGACAGATTACCGGAAAATTCTATCAATAATTATGCACAATTGGTCAGAAAATTTTTAGAGGTATACATGTATAACAGACCAATTGATTCAGGGGAGGACAGACTTTATTCTTTAATGTCATGGCCAGAAGAATCGATCCGATCATATACAACTAGATGGCATTCAATATGTCAAGCAATAGGTGATTTAGACCCAATGACAGCTATAAACCATTATAAATGGGGGATTGTAGATCGGAAGAGTCAGCTCTTTGTTGAAATCCATCGAAATAATCCAAAAACTGAAGGCAAATTGAGAGAAATAATAGAAACATGTGCAAGACTCCAAGATATACAGAATCAAGGATCGAGAATTAATTCTGAAAATCAAGGAAATACAAAGAGAACAAATTCAGTTGAAGAATTACCAGAACAGAAAAGGAAATGTCTTCCAAAAGTTGAATCAAAAGGATTAAAACATCCTCGACAGGGGAATGGAAAAAATTTTGCTCAAAAATTTCGAGAAAGAACTTTTACCAAGCTTAATATTTCATATTTCAGGTTATTCAACATTTTGAAGAATCGACCAGGTTTTCAATGGCCAATAACAAAGGGAAATCAACCGGAACATACACAACATTCCAAAGACTATTGTGAGTACCATAACTACAAAGGGCATACAACAAACAACTGTAGAAATTTTATAGCATTGGTACAAAGAATGGTCGATGCTGGAGAATTGAAGGAATTTGTTCAAAAAATTGAACCATCAGAGAAATATGATGAAGGCAAAGCAATACATATTCCATATAACAAACAGACAATTAATATGATTTCATGTGTGGAAAAGTGTGATACGGATTTGAATGTAGCAATCAACAAAAAATTATGCAAGAGAATTCGGAACCACGAGGCCTTAAGAGTTCAAGGAAGGCAAGTAGAATTATGGGAGGATTGGATGGCACATCCATTAACATTTTCTGCACAAGAAGTAAATCAAGAAATTGAAATGCATAATGACCCTCTTGTGTTGACGTTATTGATATCTGGTTGGAATGTCAAGAAAATACTCTTGGATGGGGGCAGTTCATTAAATGTGATGTTCTACAATACATTTTGTAAAATGGGTTTCAAAGAAGATCAACTCATCACTTCACGATTTGTCATTTATGGATTTAATGGAATATCGTCCAAGCCAAAGGGAGAAATCGATCTTGAAGTTTCAGCCGGACCGATCAACATCCTGACAAGATTTAGTGTTGTGGATGCACCATCCCCGTACAATGCTATAATTGGAAGACGATGGGTTCATCAATTAAAGGGTGTAGTATCAACTTATCATCAGTATCTACGATTTCCAACACCACGAGGAGAGATGGAGATAAAGGGTGATCAAGAAGATGCTAAACTTTGTATAATGGCAGAGACAAGAATAAATGAAGAACGGGAGCATTTACAATGTAAAAAGAAAAAAGAGTCAAAAATTAAAGCAAAGGAAGAAGAAAATAAATCAATACCTAGAAAAAAATGCAAAAAATAAAATAGAAAGTGAAAAAGGAGAGAACAGCAAAAATCAAGAAAATTTGGAAAACCAGCCGCAAAAAGGGGCGATGTAGCAATTAAAGGGAACCCCAACTCCAATTGGGATTCCAAAACCAGTTTTCACCCCAGTAGAGCAAACAAAAATCATAAATATTGGCACCGCAAAATGCCCCAAGCAAGTGCGAATTGGGACATTAATAAAATCAGATGTGGAACAACAGATAGTCAAATTGCTCTGTGAATATACAGATGTGTTCGCTTGGAGAATAGAAGATATGCCGGGGATCGATCCCAGCATCGTCCAGCATGAATTAAAAATACATCCTGATGCAATTCGTTTTCGCCAACGGATACGAAAAGTCGCACCGGAATATCATGAACCAGTGGAAAAAGAATTAACAAAACTTTTAGATGCAGGGTTCATTCGAGAGGTACGATACCCTACATGGATTTTTAATATGGTAATTGTCCCGAAGAAGAACGGTGGAGTAAGAATTTGTATAGATTTCACCAATCTAAATAAGGCATGTCCAAAAGATAGTTATCCACTCCCAAACATTGACCAGTTAGTAGATGCTGTTGAGGGACATGAGATGTTATCATTTATGGACGGACAACCTGGGTACAACCAGATAGCATTAGCAGAAGCAGATCAGGAACACACATCGTTCTTTACTCCGCGAGGATTGTATTGTTACAGTAGAATGCCATTTGGACTACGGAATGCAGGAGCGACATATCAACGCCTAGTGGATGCAATATTCAAACCATGGATCGGAAAAACTTTGGAAGTTTATGTGGATGACATGTTAGTAAAAAGCAAGTTATCTGGTGATCATTTGCGGAACCTGGCTGAGATTTTTGGTGCACTACGAAGTATAAGATGAAAATAAATCCAGAAAAGTGTATTTTTGGTGTTACATCAGGGCGATTTTTAGGATATCTGGTTACAAAAGATGGAATTCAAGTTGATCCAGCAAAAATACGAGCAATAACGGATATGCCATCACCAAACAGTATAAAGAGTGTACAGAAGTTAAATGGGTGTTTGGCTGCACTAAGTAGATTTATTGCAAGATCATCAGAACGATGTAAACCCTTTTTTGATGTACTTAAGAAGAAAAATAAGTTTGAATGGAACGATCGTTGTGAGCAAGCATTTCAAAGTATAAAATTACATCTTGCCACATTGCCAGCATTACAAAAACCAGAACCAGAAGAAATGTTAACTTTGTACATAGCAGCAACAGAAAATGCAATCAGTGGAGTAATGGTGCGAACGAATGAGAAAATCGAGAAACCTGTATACTACATCAGCAAGACTTTGAATTCAGCAGAAAGAAATTATACTAAGATTGAACAATTAATTTTGTCAGTGGTATTTGCTACTCAGAAGTTACGCACTTATTTTCTCACTCATTATGTTCGTATATTAACCAAAGCTCCATTGGAATCAGTTTTAAAGAATACAGGGAAGGTAGGAAGAATATCAAAATGGAACGCTCAGCTAGAACAATACAACATTGTTTATGAGATACAAACTGCGCAGAAATCCCAAGTTCTAGCTGATTTTTTGGCAGATTTTCCAATCGAGGAAGAGTATGAAATTCAAGGACTTCCGGGGTGTGAAGAAGAAGAACCAGTAGATATCCTAGATTCAAATAGTTCACAACGATGGGAGGTTTTTGTTGATGGGTCGCGAAATAAAGAAGGGGCAGGAATAGGTATCGTGATTACAGCACCAAAGGGAGAACGTATGGTACACTCATTTCGACTTGAGTTCGAAGAGCATACAAATAACATAGTAGAATATGAAGCAGTAGTTCATGCTCTCAAACTCATTATTGAACTAGGAATAAGTGATGTAAGACTCACAAGTGACTCGCAGCTGGTGATTAGACAGATCGAGTTAAAATATCAAACGGTCGATGAGGACTTGGAACGATACAAAAATCTTGTACAAAGTTTAACAGTTTGTATTCCAAATATTATTTTTCGACATTTGTCTCGTGAAAAGAATCGACATGCAGATGCACTGGCGTATATCTCGTCCATGATAAATGACCCAAATACTAAAGCGCTAAAAATTGGGAGAATATACGAGCCATACATAAGAGCACAAGTGTTAAATAACATAGAGGAAGATGGTCTCGATGACTCAGCCATACAAAGTGCCACATCTACATCGCAACAAGAAAATGATCAACCAAGTGAGCCCGATTGGAGAGCCCCGATACATCAATATTTACAAAATAAAATGTTACCAACAGATTCTAAAGAAGCAAGGAAAATTCAACTTAAGTCAAACAGTTACCAACTTAGAGATGGAATTCTTTATCGACATTCTTTTCTTGGACCATTATTTCGATGTTTATCACAAAAGGAAGGATTACGAATTCTCAAAGAAATACATTATGGAGATGCATGAAACCATAGTGGAAGACGATCGCTAGCATTAAAAGCCAAAATGCAGGGTTATTATTGGATTTCCATGTTGAAAGATTCAGAAGAAATGGTTCGAAGGTGCGAAGAATGTCAACGATTTGGTAAGAAAATCAAAGCACCAGCTACGGAATTAAATTCAATACTTAGTCCATGGCCATTTGCGAAATGGGGAGTTGATATAGTCGGACCATTAGCTGAAGGCACAAAGAAAAGAAAATACTTAATTGTGGCCACTGATTATTTCACCAAGTGGGTAGAAGCAAAAGCACTAGCGCGAATCAGAGACACTGATGTTTTTACATTTCTATTTGAGAATATCATTTGTAGGTTTGGGATTCCAGCAGCGATAGTCTCTGATAATGGAAAATAATTCCAGGGGAAGAATATCGATATGCTATTTGAAACATATAATATTCAGAAACATAAGTCTACACCTTTTTACCCACAAAGTAATGGGCAAGCAGAATCCACAAATAAAACAATCGCAACAAATCTGAAGAAAACATTGGATGGATATTATAATAAGTGGTGCGAACAATTACATAATACATTATGGGCATATAGAACCACGACAAAAGCTTCAACTGGAGAATCACCATATCTTCTTACTTATGGAACAGAAGCAGTAATATCAACAGAGGTTATTTTGCCTACGACCAGAACAGAAGCATGGGAGAAAAACCTAAATTCAGATCTCATGTTACAAAAATTGGATGACTTGGAAGAAAAAAGAGAAGTGGCACTCCAAAAGATGGAGAATTATCAAAGGGGATTAGCTCGAGAATACCATAAGCGTGTAAAATCCCGAAATTTTGTCCAAGGTCAATATGTCCTCCGGCAAATAACAGAACACCAAAGGGACAAAAGAGCAGGAAAATTCGCACCAACATGGGATGGACCATACGTGATTCAAGCGTCGGCAGGACAAGGGTCGTACTATCTTCAGAATTTGCAAGGAGAAATTTTAAAGCATCCGTGGAATGCATAATATTTAAAGCTTTACTATCTGTGAATAACAATGCAATGTTACCACAAAAAGCAGGTACATAGACAATTAATTCATTAATTTCTTTTATAATCACTCCAAGAACATCGTACCATGGAGAATATTATAATTCCATTAATCCCGGAATGTCATATACTTTGAATCCAGGAACATCATATCTTGGAGATTGTCATGATTATTAATATAATCAAAATTCCATTAATCCCGGAATTTCATATACTTTGAGCGCTCAAAATTATTCCAGGAACATCATATTCTGGATATCGTTGCGATTGACGACATAATCATATACAAAAGGTGAACATCATCCTTAGAGAATTTTATTAACAATGAAATTCTTATCAAGAAGGGGTTCCTAATTATTGGTTTATCAATTTTCAGAGTACAGTTCGGGACCAACCCTGTATCTTACCCCTGGCCCGGGTTTGTTTCGTATGTGTGGGATCTCGAACAACATGATTTGAGGTAAAAAGTACTTCAACTCATGGTACTTAGAAAATCATATGATAGCCAAAAGAATTACTTAATCACATTTTCTTGTGCAGGAAATAACATTAAAGACATATCAAAAGGATGCAAAAGAAAATCAATGAAAGATAAACAAAGTACAAGATAGTGGAGAGTCAACAGTAAATGAAATTACAAAGGACATAATCAGATATCGGGAAGACCGGATCGAGATGGTGGAGGAGGAACTGCAGGCACAGAAGCGCGCTTACTAAGCACTGAAGGATCGGATTGTGCACGATCTAAAGCAGTATTGAAGGACATTGCAATTTTCGCTTTAGCATCCTGCCTGACCCATTGAACGAAATCACGCCCAAAGTTGATTTCTTTGTGAAGCTCTTCGATCTTTTGCTGATTTGCTTCTATTTGAGCACTAAGACACGATTTTTGATTTTTCTCTTCACTTAATTGTGCAGCTAATGAATCAATCTCTTGTTCACGAGCAGTAATTTTGGAAAGTTCAGTAGATAGTCGAGCATGTAAACTCTCAATTTTTGAGGCGCTAAGAGTCACATTATATTCAGAAGTCTTTAACTCTTGAGTAATGTTTTTCACTGAATCTTTCGCTGTATTAAGCTCAGTTTCTACTTGTATTGCTCGATCCTTAGCTTCATTAAATTTTTTCTCCAAATCTGAAAATACAGGAAAATATTAGACAAATTTTATGATATCAAGAACTATAAAATTAGGTAAACCAAAAATGTACCTCTGACAACAGATTTAAACTCTAATTCTTTTTGAGTTAGCAATTTTACAACTTCTCGATATTTTGATTCTGCTTTATTACGCCTCCAAGTGGTTAAATCAAAACTATCGTTCAATTGAGTCAGTTTTTCTCTAACCACATTCATCTCTTTGAAGATTTCCCTTGCATGATTATTCAATTGTACCATTCTACGATCGAACCTAAATAGGGTCTCCATATTTTCCACTGAACCTAGTATAAAATTTAAATATTTCATATAAATCAAGTAAATAAAATAGTAATTGAAAAGGAATGAAAAATAAACCTTGATTTTGATTCTGAAGATCTTGATTATGACCTTCAATAGTTTGGAGACGTTCCTGTTGTTGTTGATATTGATCATTATGCTGATGATGAAGTTGTTGAAGTTGTTGAAGTTGTTGTTGAAGAAAATTATTTTGATGTTGCAATTCATCATTCGCTTGTTGTAAGGAAGCATTCTTTTCCTTCATATCCACTGATTCTTTCTTAAATATTAATCCCATCATGGTAGCTCGAGCCTATAAAATTTATAACCGCTAAATAGACAATCATTACCATATTGAAGTTGGGCTAAAGCTTGTTGTGGAAGTGAATATAACGAACTATCGGAAACATTCAAAATTTCATTAAAGGTAGGAGGAGGCTTCACAGGAGATATTTGATCGAGAATATCACTCTTAGACCATGCATCCAGAGTTTCATCCAAAGGAATCGCACTAAGTGAATTCCGGAATCGAGACATGAAGCCAGAATCAGATTTGATACTCTCAGGATCTGCTGAAACATTCCAAAGTCCCTGAGAAAGAAACCATTTGTAGGCTTCTTCTTCATCACCAACTAAATTAAAACCTTCACGAGAGATTTGATCGGAAACGGACTTCAGAGTAGAAGGGTCGACACTTGAAATTGTAGTATCGACCTCAACAGCAACAGAAGTAGATCGAACCAAATCATCGGAAGGTGCGATCGATTCTAGAATTACTCCAGTAGTCCCTTCGACTTCAGAAGGGATCGAAACATCAGGAACGATCATATTAGAAGGAGGAGAGGTTTCTTTTTCAGTATGATCAATAACATTCATTTCTTCAACAACAGGGATGTTGGCTCCAACAATCATATTTTCCACATCATCAATCGGATTCATTTCAGCATTATCTTTTTCCGACGAAATCTCTTTTTCAACATGAGTTACTTCATTCACTACATCAACAATATCTTCATCAATAACAATATCATCTCCCTGTTCTTGAGGAAGACCAGAAAAAGTTTCCAATGCACCGTTATCAGGTACAGGGGAATCAAGTACGAAATCAAAAGGTAGTGGAGAAACGATGTTATAAAAATTGGATGAAATACCAGAAGGAGGTGCAACAGTAGGATCGGATCGTTCCGATACCACAATTTCTGCTGGCATCGAGGAAACCGGAATAACATCGATAGGATCAGACTGATCCAATGGAAGAGCAATAATCGAGCTTCCTTCTCCCTTATTCAAACTTGAAGCCGTCTCTCCTACAACCTCAGTTGAGAGTTCAAGAGTTCTGGGCTTTTTCTGCTTCTTCTCTGCTGTGAGAATTAATTTTCGTTTTCCTTTACCCTCAACTGCGGGTTCGATCGTTTGTTCATTCTCGACGATCTGTCTATTCTCGACGATTTTTATACCGCGATCAGGTGGTGGAAGGGGGATTCCGATGTCCAAAGAAGGATCGACCTGGAATTAAAAAAAAAAAAAAAAAGTAAAAACATTTAAAGAAGACATTAAAGATCGATACACTATATCTAAAAAGAATGATATCAATTAAGAATTTCGAACCTTGAAGTCAAATTTATAATCATCAAAGTTCAATTTCCAGGGGCAATAGTTCGGGAAACAATTGCGAAGATGCTGAATTTCACTAATAGGAATGTCACCGTATACCCAAGGTCCCTCAATCAGAATAGGGGTGCGATACCATTTATAATCATGTTCTCGACGAATTCTCTCGTTCGAAGGAAAGTCAGCATTGGTATATGGAGCTACCTTGATTCTGGGGTCATCAACTTCTCGAAGTAGAGGAAACCCTTGGGAGCATTTGCGAACAGGACTCACACTCCATTTAACATAATTTTTAACAGTAATACCATCACCATAAGTATTCTGGAAATTCTCAGGCTATAATGAACACGTTCTGAAATATCGGGAACATAACAGGTAAGACGGGTGCGACCCTCACTGCGAAGGGTGCATTCATCGAGAATTCGCTACCAATTGCCATTATACTGTGTGATAGATCGAAGTTGAGTATGTGGAGCCCTGCTGCGAGTAGCAAGAACTCTGAACTGGAAAGGGTTGTTCTTTTCATACAGAGGGAGATGAAGACCAGCTTCCAAGGCACCAACAGAAATTAATAATCTATGATGACTATATTGAAATTTTCTCATCAAATCGAAGGTCATCATATCGGAAGCACAATCAACAAAAGAAACCTTAAATCCTTGAAGATTATGTTTTCTTTTAAATTCTTCAATATCCATAGATCGATAGCTATAAGATGACATTGATCGCTTACTCTTGGGGGCAACATTAGGGACATCGGGAGAAGAATCCCGTACGGTACGAGGTACAGCAGGAGAAGGAGTAGCAAGAGATAAATCTCGACGAGAAACAGCATATCGAGATGAAGAAGACCTACTTGATCTCCTGTTTTCACCTTGATTGCTGGCTGCATCAGATTTTCTTGGAGACATATTGAAGATCTGAGCAGAAAGAAACAAAAGAAAGAAAAAATTAATATATGAAGAAATCACCTAGCAATAATTACAGTGTAAAAAAGGGCCTTTTCATTCATACATAACCTGAGAATCACAATCTTTTTACTACACCGATAAACCCTCAGCCATGAAAAGAAAATTTTGAATCAAGAAAAATAAAATTACTTACATGAAGAAAAGAAGTTAACAATGGTCAAATTGAAGTAGAGAAGAAACCAATTAACGAGAACAGAGCTCCTGAGTAGTGGGAAGATTTGAAAAGTTTAAGGAAGACAAAGTGCAATAACTAAAAAAGAAAAAAGAGATAGCAGAAAGTTACAGGATATTTAAAGAAGAAGAATAGTAACCGCCACAAGATGGGATAACAAAATAATCGGAAAAGATTTGATTTCATTGGAAAAAGTGTAACTGACATAATCATGTTAATGCCAGCGGAAAACTCGGATAACGTGCAGAAAAGAAACTGAAAAGTTAAAAACGACAAGTCCTTCTCTATTTTTCAAAATCTCGGATCGACCGTTGGATGATTTTGTAAAAAAGAGAAGAAGGGGGCAAATTGTTAGTAAATTAAAGAAGCATGACACGTGGAAGAAGATCAAGTTAAGAAGCAACCAGATTACAAAAGGTGAGAAACACAGGATCACTATTATAGATATCAAATTTCAAAAAGACACGAGACGTTTCCTGACATCAGAGCGATGAATTGCATGAATGACACATAAGATCGAGAAAGCTGAACAGCATCGAATAAAACAAACAGCATTAAATGATAGCTGATCGGGAAAGTAAAAAGTTATTATTATTATATTATTTTATGATCGAGAAAGCC
>JAJJMC010003159.1:521-13253 GCA_023531435.1 Papaver californicum
GATATAATTTGAGTAAGATCGATCAAAATTGAGTGTATTCAAGTCGGCTCGATAAAAAAATGAGTGAATTTTAGTGAGATTGATGAAATTATAGTTTGATATCGTTAGATTGTTAGATCGATAAAAAAATGAATAAGTTTGATTGAGATTGAAAAAAATTCGATAAATCAAAGTAAAATCGAGTGAAATTGATAAAAATTGATATATTTTGAGTAAGATCGATCAAAATCGAGTGTATTAATTTTGAACTGTTAGACTGGTGATCCTTATGAGTATAAGATATTAATTTTGAACCATCAGATTGGTGATCCGTATGAGTATAAGATATTAATTTTGAACCGTCAGATTAACGATCCGTATGAGTAGAAGATGTAAATCCTAGAACCGTCCGATCAGCTTGAAATGTTAATCTTGAACCGTCAGTTAAAACCATATTCATTTTACTTATTGACCACATAAGTTTCAATTATTTACGTTTAATACCCTTCTATATAAACACCCTAACCCTAAGTTTCATCACTTCTCCCTTCAACGCCTCCCTCCCTAAACTTCTCCTCCTCCATCGCTGAACTTCTCCGCCTCCATCACTGAACTTCTCTAAACACCACAGCACCTCTTATCCTTTCACCATGAGACCAACTTCATGTTATGGCAATTACCATTCTCTCACATCGATTCATGTTCATCTTCAGTCGGGCTCAATCTCTCCTTGGTTTACTGCCATTGGCTTCAACAACTAACGTCTGTCGACAAACCATCAACAACTTCTTGCTCTTCATACTTTGAATCACAACCACAGCCACACAATCAATCCATCCCCAAAGACCCACCATCAGTTTAAATCCAACCTAGTTCCTCTCCTATTTTTTTGATCTGAATCTTGCTTGCTCAATGCAGTACCAGCCCTCACTGTAACAGGAATACTGGTAAGACTGATAGAACTTAATGCTTCGCAAGCAAGTCTTTTTTTTCTACTCTAGGTATAAAGTTATTCATATTTGTGGGCTTATTATAGGTGTACATTGGATCATTCTCGGTAGGAATGGGTGCAGTTCCATGGGTTGTGATGTCTGAGTAACTAAACATCAAGTGTTCGCATTGGTTGAGCTTATAGGTGTGAATTTGTAATTGATCTAGGAGGTGTTAGATCTGTGTATAGGTGTGAATTTGTAATTGATTTTTGGGGTATGTTTGCAGATGTGACTGAAGTGTTATGTGA
Source organism: Papaver californicum (assembly GCA_023531435.1). Classification (NCBI taxonomy): domain Eukaryota; kingdom Viridiplantae; phylum Streptophyta; class Magnoliopsida; order Ranunculales; family Papaveraceae; genus Papaver; species Papaver californicum. Next base: position 1,741 of record JAJJMC010003159.1, read on the forward strand.
AATTGAACTTATAATATGGAGTGTGAAGGTATCTACCACTCCAGATGACAAAGTAATGGATCTGTTCTTCATAATAGAGACACAAGGTTTGTGATTCTTTTCAATTTTTGTTCTTCTTTTTTCATTTTCTAATGCAAAATGTATTTTTAGTTTTGGAGAAACTGCTACTTGTTATAAAAATCGGCAAAAAAAGGGTAATATGAGAAATCGTATAGCTCATAAACGTAGCTTGAAACATCAGACTTTTGTCCTAGTATAGAGGTGACAAAGAAATGGGGACCGGACGCTACCATGTGATTTGATGTGAGCATCGTTTTTTGCTACAGTGATTTATACATAGACAGAGAGACTAATTAAGCTGTGAAGTTATGGTCCCGTTTCTACTTGTTTGTGTTAACACTAGTTGTGCTTGTCTTAAGGTAAGTCTCTAGTTATCATTCTCATGCTGGTAACAAAACGCTTTTTATTTCAGGGAACTACTGCATACAAAACAGAGACAGGAGGATACATATAATCATTTGAGATATGTCTTAGGTGATGCATTGATAAGCTGTGAGATAAAATTGAGTGATTTTAAGGTTCTCACATGTTCACAGGGGTCTATTCTGCCTCCTGCCATCACAGAAGAGATGTTTGGCTTGGAGCAGGGCAATAATCACCCACTAAGTAAATATCCTCCATCGAACAAAATATCTGTCACGGTGGACAATTCTCTCAGTCCTGCTCATACCCTCATCCAAATATTATGCATAGATCACAAAGGCCTTCTCTACGATAAGATGCGAACACTTAAAGATTATAATATGAAGGTAAATACCTCAAATTCAACCAATTTGTAAAAGTTCTTAACATTCTAAGCAGGGCATGAGTAACTAAACATCAAGCATGGACCATCAACAGAAGGGTATATACCTAAACTAATTCGTACATTTCTGTTGAATTAGTAACCATATTCTTGACTTAATTCTTCTGTTGAATTCCTCTTCTTTTTATTTATCTGCAGGTGAGGACTGTTTCAGAAAAACAAATGATGTTATTGAGAACAGCCGTTCACTATGTAAGCTGTCCAATCTGGCTTTGTATCAGGCTTAGGAAAAAACTTAGCTCTATGTTAGATACATATCTTTCTTGAGTGAGGCCATATCTGTTTTTGAAGTAGTGTTCTTTATGTTTTGCTTTAAGATTGTGGAGATTGTAAATATTTCTTAAAGAAAATATTATATTGTATTTTTTTCCTTTTCCTTAAAGAGTGTAATTTTCTTAAAAAATGATATAAATTGAATTATGTGATATAATAATTATTTTTTTTTAATTTGGTTCATAATTTATTTGGTATTAATTTTAATTTAAATTATGATTTGGGATTATGTAAATCAGAATAGTGAAGTAATTTTTTAGCGAACAAAAAAATTGAGTAGCTTAAATACTCAAGCAACCAAATTTAAGCCAATTAAAATCTGAATTCTAAAATAATTTGGAAGCTTAAAAATTTAAACGATCAACTTGAGTAAAAACTTTGATACCTTAAAAGTTTAAGCAACCAACTTCAGGACTATCACGATTGTAGCAAGCAAAATCATTTGATCGTTTAAAATTTTAACCAAGTAAAATCAGGTTAAGTTGTTCCATGTATCTTCCAACTAGGTAATTTAATAGCTCCTAAGTCACAAGTTGCTTCTAGAGAGTAAAAAATTTGTACCTCAAAAGCTTGAGCAACCAACTTCAGTCCAATAAAAATCATAAATCACTTTTACCGAGCAAAATTAGTTGATCGCTTAAAACTTTAACCAAGCAATTTCAGAAATAGTTGCTCCATGTATCTATCAACTAAGTAGTTTAATTGCTTTAGAATGATTGGTATATCTGAAGCGATTTATATTTTACTTGCTATATTGGTTGGTCTAGATGTTAAGCGATCACAATTTTACTTGCTCCATGTTAGTTGGTCTAATGTGAAGCAATGAGAAAAGCACTCGCTTTAGGTAAGTTGGTTTATTACTAGAGCGATTGCATGGTCGCTCAAGGCTTGAGATACATGGCTTTGGGCAACCAACGTAGCGAGTGCCACTTTTAGTCGCTATAACGGTTATAGCGACTTAAAAGGGGCTTTAAGCGACTTAAAACGACATGTCGCTAAAACCCGTTTTTCTTGTAGTGGTTGTCATGTACACATAAAACATGCGTGTGGCGTTTAGGATTAATGAATTTCGTGGGTTTAACTCCACTCTCAAAATCCGTAAGATGGAAGATGGTTTTTAGGAAATAGGTCATGGGTTATAAACCCAAAGGTATCACTATCCAACTAAATAAAACATAACAAAACAAATTTAACACAAAAAACCCATTATAAACCAACTGTCCATATTACCCTTGCTTATTATTCAGCCCAACTTCAGAAATTATTCACGCCCATCACGCCCACTACACACGCCCACCTTCATTTAAAGCCATTAACGCCATTTTTTCCCTCTTAACTTCTATCATCTACCATGTCCAAAATTCATGCCTGAACACTTGAACAAACATCATCAGAGAAAAAAACCTGAACCAACATCATCGTCATCATCAATCATATCAAAAATCATCACGTTAATCTCCCTGAAACAAAAGTCATCACTTAAATCATCATCAACAATAGAACTTGAGTCGTAATCAACCTAAATTTCTGATTCTAAAACGATTGTTGATCATCAACAGTAATTGAGTCTTCTACTTTTAACTCTTCATAATCTACCTGAAGTTTCTATTCAATTCTGTCACAGTTTAAACCTAAGAAAAATCACTGAAGATCATTAAACATTGTGAAGAAACAAGACAAGAAGATGAAGAAAAAACTCAATACACCAGTTAAGAAACAAGAATCTACGATAGGTAAATTAAAGTTTATAGTTTCATCATATTCTATGATTGTTTATGGTTGAAAATCAAAATGCATTTGGTAAATAAGGTTTCATCATATTCTGCATGTTTATGATTTTTAGTTTCCTGATTTTGGTTTCGTCGATGTATTTGGTTAAATAAGGTTTCATCTCTTTCGAAATTACAGGTTTCATAGTTAGGTTTCAGTTACATTTTTCTGAAACTAGGTTTCATTGATTTTCATCTGTTTCAACGTTTAGATTTCATCTGTTTTAACCTAAATTATTGTGTTGGAACCCAAATAGGTTTCATCCTATTCTGTGTGTGGTTGTGACCAACAATGTTGGTGGTTTTTACTTAATTGGTATTATGATGGAACCCAAAAAGGTTTCATCCTAATCTGTGTATGTTTGTGACCAACAAATGTTGGTGGTTTTTTACTTAATTGGTATTATGATGGAACCCAAAAAGGTTTCATCCTAATCTATGTATGTTTGTGACCAACAATGTTGGTGGTTTTTTACTTAATTGGTATTATGATGGAACCCAAAAAGGTTTCATCCTAATCTGTGTATGTTTGTGACCAACAATGTTGATGTTTTTTAGAAAATGCATGTTTTGATGGAACCCAAAAAGGTTTCATCCTATTCTGTGTATGTTTATGACCAACAATGTTGGTGTTTTTTTACTTAATGCATGTTTTGATGGAACCCAAAAAGGTTTCATCCTATTCTGTGTATGGTTGTGACTAAAAAATGTTGGTGTTTTTTTACTTAATGAATGTTTTGATGGAACCCAAAAAGGTTTCATCCTATTCTGTTTTGTTTGTGCTAATGGTTTACTTATTCTGTAACAGGAAAAAAAAATATTCCAGATCCATACAGATGCTCATTACAACATTTGTGTGCAGAGGCACCAAAAATAAAAGCATTGATACAAACTAAAGAAAAACACATGAAGGCACTTGTTGCATGTCCATTCTGGCGTTTCTTCAAAATCGTTCTTCGATGGTACCCTTCAAGCAGAAAAATTAAAGAAAACAACAAGAGTAGTTCAGATGATCTTAGGGTCATTTTATAGAAGTGTAAAGGGTGATAAACCAGATTGTTTCAAATTGATGAGAGCAAGGAATATGATACTACGGACAACACCTGAACATTTCGCTGTCATCTTTGGTCTACAAATGATGAAGAATGTAGATATACACCAAGATGTTGAGCTGAAGAAAAAGGTGAACATTTTTCAAGTTGAGTATTTTAAAGGAGCTAAGAAGATGAGGAAAACTGATATTGTCAGAGCTATGATGGAAACAGCAGCAGATGAAACCAAAGCTGAAGACTTCGCCAAGCTATTCATACTCTATCTCTTGGTTTGTCCCAAACAAAGGTGGGCAGAATCTGACATCAAAATACTTGTATCAAGTATTTGAGATGAATAAACTGTATTGGCCTGATGTTTTGCATGAAAATCTAATTGAGTCTATAATTAAAGCTGAAGAAGTTGATGATGTATCAGGTTGCGTCATTTACCCACTGGTAAGTTAATTTTTGTTTCTTTTGATTATAAAATGTTTGTTTTTTATTTTTCCCAAGTTTGATTACTAATTTAAATGTTGAATTGTGTATTGATTTTTTACAGTATTGGTTTGCTGAGATGACAAACATCACTTTGAGAGAAGATGAGAGCGAAATGTACGCAAGGTTCGCTAGATGGAACCTTGATGAAATAAGCAAGCAAGTGGTGAATAATTTTGATGATCTCTCCAACAAACCAGAAATTTTCTCCAAGGTAAAAGCAACAACAGTTCTTGTTTGTTTATAATTTTTAATGTCTGCACCTTATTCAAGATGAAAAAGCAAAACTATGGAACCAAAAAAGGTTTTATAGTTTATTTAATACCAACTTATTAATCATAACTTTTCTTGTATTCCACAGATGAATGTGGGTTACCGTCAGGGATCCTTCATGTTAGAATATGATGAACAAGAAATACGCTTGGTCCAGCGTATAGAGGAAGAGGAAATTCAGTTTGAAGAGTACATAGATGGTGAAGGAAATAAAGAGGAAAATGCAGATGTTGGTGGTGAAAGAAATGAAGAGGATAATGAGATGGTTGGTGAAAGAAATGAAGATATTGGTTCTGAAAGAAATGAAGAGATGGTTGGTAAAAGAAATGAAGTGAGTGTTGAAACTGGAAATGAAGTTACCACATACAAGGAAAAATATAAGTGGGAAGAATTTTGATTGACAAGCTTACAAGCGTCGGTAACAATGGGCTTTCGGAAGAAGATCAATCAATTCTCGCAAAATATGATGCTGAAGATAAGTTAGAACTAGAACCAGTGAGGAAGACTTACGTGAGAAACAAACGTAAGCGAGATGAAGCAGAAACAGTTTCATATACTGAACAAGATATGGAGGAATTGATAACCAATACTTTAAAAATTATGGATGCAATGGTAGAACAAGATGATGTGAATGTTGAGGTTGAAGAAGATAGAGAACAAAAGTCTGACAATGATAAGGTGATAATTTACTACGCTTTGTTTTGTTTTGTTTTGATTTGATATGATTTGATTTGATTTACTATACTTTGTTTTCTGAAATCAATAATATTGCAGGTAATGAATATATTTGAAGAAACAGAACAACATGATGCAGTGGAACCTGAAAAGGTTTCCGCTCATGAAGAAGTTCAGGATCAACATGATGCAGTGGAACCTGAAGAGGTTTCAGCTCATGTTGAAGTCCATGAGCAGAATGATGCAGTGGAACCTGAAAAGGTTTCAGCTAATGAAGAAGCTCAGATCCAACATGATGCAGTGGAACCTAAAAAGGTTTGTAGATGCAGTGGTTGTCTATTCAACGAAGAGGTTTCAGTTCATGAAGGTTTCAGCTCATGAAGAAGTTCAGGATCAACATGACGTAGTGGAACCTGAAGAGGTTTCAGCTCATGAAGAAGTCCAGGAGAAGAATGACGCAGTGGAACCTGAAAAGTTTTCAGCTAATGAAGAAGCTCAGAACCAACATGATGCAGTGGAACCTGAAAAGGTTTCAACTCATGAAGATGTTCAGGAGCAACATGATGCAGTGGAACCTGAAAAGGTTTCAGCTCATGAAGTTCAGACTGAAGATATTTCGGAGTTAACTCCGAACACAATTGAAGATTTGGAGGTGGCTGAGAAGGTAGAATCTGAAATCAAAGTGAAGCAATCCAAGGACAGTATGATGGAAGAAGTTTCGGAGTTAACTTCGGACACAATTGAATATATAAAAATGGCTGAACAAATTGAATCTTCTTTGACGAAAAGTAACTTGAGGAGTGCAATAGAAGAAATTTCTGAATTGACTCCAGACACTATAAAAGAGATCAGAGTCGCTGAGAGAGTAGAACTGGAAGCGAAGAAAAGTTCTTCATCAAAGCCAGAGACACAGATTGAAGTGTCAACTCAAAGACATGGTTCAATTGATGAATTTATTCTTCAGCAAATGGAAGACGAGTATGCAACCAAGACTTCTACATCAAAGCCAAGTAGTAAAGGCATGTGGTACTACTCTGTTATAAACATGGCAAATGATGTAATTGCTTTAGAAGATGATGTGCCTCATTTCAAGTTGGGATTGACGGAAACTGACAGTGAGAAAGAAGATGGTGAAGACATCAGTCCCGACAAAAAATTGAGTAACATAATCTCAAGGATGAGAGAAAACAAAAGGACAATGCAAGCACCTGTCAAGATGCAGGGTTATACACCTGGAGATGCTAAGAATAAGAAAAGAACAAAGACTCGGTGTGTGAGCATAAATCAAAAGAAGAAGTTGGAGAAAAAGAAAAAGAAAAGGGAAGACAAGTTGAAAGCAGTGGACAACTTAAAAATTATGCAACTGCTGGATTCAAATGAAAAACAGATTATGTGCAAATATTTTAAAATGCACAATGAAAGGTAAGTGGCATTCATACCATTAAGTTTTTTGGTTAAATAATTTAAGTGTTTTAGCTTCTTTTATTCTTCTTAAATATTAAATTTTCTTATCAACAATATAACAAAAGTGACATGGCTTGGGAGAAGGACGATATGGGCCTGTACATTACAGGAAAAAATATGAACGCCTTGATAAGAAAAGGTGATATAGAAGGTGATATGATTGAGTTCTACATGCTCAATTGCAAAAAAAACATAGCAAAGAACATCAAGAAATCAGATGGCAGTCCTAAGTACAAAAGGTCTGTTTTCCTAAGCACATATGTCTATGTAAGTTTCATCTAACTTATCTTATACAAGTGTCTTTCTGAAAACAATGAAACCAATTTTGGTTTCATCAAAATAAGGTTTCATCTGTTTCAATTACATTTTTCTGTATAAAAAGGTTTCACTGATTTTCAACAATGCACTCATTTTGATTTTTTATTGAATTTCAGACAATGCACTCAATCGGTAAAAGTTGTCACACTGCGATTGAAGCTTTCATTGATAAAATGGAGTACACTCCAGAATATGTCTTCGTTCCAATCATAACAAAACTAAGTGAAAAGACATATCACTGGACATTGTTAGTCTTTGATAATGAGACTGGAGAATTCTCTCATTACAACTCAATGGCCTCCACTGAAGATGAATGCAAAAAAAGTGTTGAAAGCATGAAGGAAAGAATGGTGTCAGCATTCAGAAAACACGTATCAAAGCTCTGCCTGGACCCATCAAGTCAAACAAAAGAATTTATTTTGAACACCCCTTTCTGCTGTTAACAAGATGTGTAAGTACTTTTAAAAGAAATTGTGATATCTTCATTGTAATCCTTTTTTTTTATTTTTTTATTTAAAGATATTGTTTTGTTAATTTCAGGAATGATTGCGGACTTCATGTTTGCTATTACATGAAGAGCCTTTTGAAAGGAAATTTTTCATCCGAAGAGCACATAAAACAAAAGGTGCAAAATATAAGGCCAAAGTTGGCATGCAAGATACTCCTTGACAAAGTTGAAGACTAATACTCCTTGATAAAGTTGCAACTTAAAGTGGAAGAGAAAAGAAGACTGATGGTCAAACCTCATGGTGGTTGTCTGTTCATGAAAGAGAGGTTGAAACTTAGGTTGCAACAATGTTAATCAATTAGTTTATGATACATTACAAATGGTTGTCCGTAAAAAAAATCTTATTCAATTTAATCAGTCTTTTGATCAATCAATACTCTTAAGGATGAAAATCTTTTTGAATGATTTGTTTCATCTTATTACAGTATGATTTATGAGAAATGTTAATCAATATTTTCTATTTCAGCTTATTACAGGTGAAAAAAACAATGAAACCAAAATGGGTTTCATTGTTTTTTTTATTTCATCTTACTACAGATGAAAAAAAAACTATGAAACCGAAAAAGGTTTCATAGTTTTTTTAAATGTCATCTTATTCCAGAATAAAACAAACTATGAAACCGAAAAAGGTTTCATCATTTATTTTTGTTTTCATCTTATTCCAGAAAGAAAAACACTATGAAACCGAAAAAGGTTTCATAGTTTTTTTAAATTTCATCTTATTCCAGAATAAAACAAACTATGAAACCGAAAAAGGTTTCATCATTTATTTTTGTTTTCATCTTATTCCAGAAAGAAAAACACTATGAAACCGAAAAAGGTTTCATAGTCTTTTTAAATTTCATCTTACTCCAGAAGAAAACAAACTATGAAACCGAAAAAAATTCCATCATTTTATAGATAAAAAAACATACGCTACAAGCCTGTAACTTATAAAAAGCCTGTAACTCTGAAAAAACAAAAAAACATGAAAGACCTGAAGCAAAAATGAAATTTTAACTGTAAACAACATGAAGCTTGAAATATATAGTAGTGTAAACAAAAAATGAAAATGAAAAAGTCAATGAATTGTTGTCAAAATAAATTCACATCTGCCGCGCAGGGCATGTCCTTCGGTTATGGGTACTCAAAACATGGCATCTACCACAAGTTCTCATCTTCTTATTAGGAACTGAACCTGTATTAGGAATTCTCTTCTTCTTCCTTGGACGACCAGGTTGTGGTAGAGCATCAGGACCAAGAACAAGAGATTTTGGAGACACAACCGTAGGCTTTTCAACTGTGGGAACATGATTGATTGGTCTTGCATAGGATTCACGGTATAACTTTACTGTCAAATAGAATTCAACATACTTATACGGGTCTTCTTCATTTAGCATGATACAACGAAGAGCATGGGCACAAGAAAAATCGTTGATGCGCCAGCGGTTGCAAGAACATGTTCTTCTTTCCAAATCGACTTTTTGTGTTAATGTAGAATGAACTTCAAACACATATTGCGACGACTTGGTGACAGTGTATTCACGGCCATGCATCTTTTTGTTGTACAACTCAGTTTCAAACTCTGGACACAAAGTTTCTCGCCACTTCAATAATGTTGCACATTCCTCACGACGTACACACATTTGATTCATAAGCTTCACTCTGATCTCATCAACCATAATTGTTATAGGCTTCTCTCGCTCTTCAACGATCCAACTATTGAAACTCTCAGCAATATTCGAACACAACCTACCATAACGACGACCCGGGAAATAAAAACTTGCCCATTTATCAATCGGAGCTCTACTCAGATAATCTTGTAACTTTTGATTTTTGACCTGCAATAAATTCTCCCAGTTCTCTGAAAATTTTATATGTGTATTAGCATACGCACATTTTTCAAACAACCCAAGCACATAATTGTTATAAACCTTACTGGACTTCGGCAAGTATGTATTGATATTGTTCTTCATATGCCAATAACACCAACCATGAGAAGCATCAGGGAATACATCAGGGATTTGATTCACCAAACCAGTAACTCGATCACTAACAAAAGTAAGCTTTTTGCGCATAGGAGAAAGTACTTGCTTCAAATTCTCCAAAAACCATTTCCAGTTGGCGTCATTCTCCGAAGAAACAACAGCATAAGAAAAAGGATAGATTTCTGAAAAAACAGATCAGAAAAAAAAATGTCTCAGCATATAAGAAAACAATGAAACCGAAAAAGGTTTCATCCGTTTAAACTACATTTTTCTGTAGAAAAAATGTCTCAGCATATAAAAAACAATGAAACCGAATAAGGTTTCATACTATCAATTACATTTTTCTGTAAAAAAAATAGGTTTTGCTGATGTGAAACAAAATAAAATGATTAAGAAAATTACCGTCATTCCCGGTTAGACCTGTTGCTGCCATGATATGACCAAGGTATTTGCTCTTCAAATGGGCTGCATCAAGGAATAACAAAGGACGACATTAATTGAATCCACGAATGCATGCTCCAAAACAGATAAACAATCTCTGAAATTTTTGAGTCCCATTTTCAACTTCCAAAACAACACGAGATCCAGGATTGGTTTCAGTCAATGTTGGTATACCATTTCAAGTACATAAATGATTTCTCGTTCTCTCCCCATGTAATATTCAATGCATGCCTCTTCCCTGCATATGTATAATAACGACTAATGTCAAAGCCGTACTCTCTTGTAAACTGATTCATAATATCCTTTGTCTTCTTCTTTGGATTCTGTTTAATCTCTTCAAGAATCAAGCTACTAATAAGTTTCTTCGACAAATGTGGTATGTTTACAACTCCACCACAACAAGTATGCTTCTTATTTAACTCCTTGATAATTAAAGGACTACCTTCAACACCATCAATAGAAACATCATATATATGCCATTCACATTTATCTTCTTCCTTCTTAGAACAACATGCACCAATCCTCAACTTCTCATTCCTTGTCATCTTAAATGTATACCCAGATACTGCATGATATTTCAATAAATCAGAACGAATTTGTTGAACACCTCCATTAAACACCTGATTGACACCTTGAAAAAGGCCAAACCAATGCGCAGACTTCAATGGTTCTTTAACTTTATTACAGATATCATAATCAACTAAACTTTGTGGCTGCTCATATGTTATGATTGCTGAAATTTCTGAACTACAACTAGAGGACTCATCTCTATGCCTTACATGTAACTCAACAGATGAAAGCTTATTAAACAAAGTAAATAAAGCAACCGATTGGAGATCAAAATCAGAATTGATAACCTTTTGCTGATCACAAACTATGTGGAAAATTTCAATAGAAAGAGAAGAGAATTGACACCAACTTGAACATATATTACCCTTCAAATCACAAACAGATGCTTGTAGACCAATACGAAAAGATAATGTATCATCTTTGTGAAATATAACAGCGAGAACAGATTCCATAACCTACAGAAAAAAGTATGAAACCGAAATAAGATTCACTGTATGTGAATATAAACAACAACAAACAACAAAATTTGAATATTAACATCAACAAAATAGCAAGAATATGATTCCATAACAACAGGAAAAAGTACGAAACCAAAATAAGTTTCACTATATATGTATATAAAAGAACAACACCAACAAAAATTGAAAATTAACATCAACAACATAACAAAAATGTGATTTCATAACCTACAGACAAAAGTATGAAACCAAAATAAGTTTCACTGTATGTGTATATAAACAACAACACCAACAAAAATTGAAAATTAACATCCACAACATACAAAAATGTGATTCCAATAATATACACAAAAAAAGATTGAAACCAAAAACGGTTTCACTGAATATAAACAACAACACCAACAAC
>JAJJMC010003159.1:13263-84233 GCA_023531435.1 Papaver californicum
AGGAATGATTGAACTAATACAAAAGCTTGAACCGAATGAGAATATGATCAACAACATACAAAAATGTGATTCCAATAATATACACAAAAAAAAAATGAAACCAAAAACGGTTTCACTGAATATAAACAACAACACCAACAACAACATTTGAAAATTAACATCAAAAACATAACAAACTCTGATTACAATTATATACAGGAAAAAGTATGAAACCAAAAACGGTTTCACTTGTTTGTGAATATAAGCAACAATACCAACAACAACATTTGAAAGTTGGATTTCAGTTTTAGAGCAATGATTGAACTAATACAAAAGCTTGAACCGAATGAGAATATGATCAAAATTGAAAGAAAAAACTGAAAATACAGTATGAATCTTCAAAAAACAAACAATTTGAAGTTACAGTTCCTGATCTTCACTTGAACAGAAACGAATACAATTTTGAGTTTGGTTCTTCAAAAGTATGATAATCAAATAAAAACCAAAATCAATAAATCGAAAATTAAACTTACCTGATGAAATACAACTGAACCTGAGTTTCTGTTCTTCACTTAAACAAATACGAACTCGGTTCTTCAAATAATCAATGGATTTGAAACTGTTTGAGATAAATAGAAGCTACTATTAAACAGCACCAAAAACGAACTCAAATCTTCACTTACACAGCAGAATTTGATTTGAAGAAGATATCTTGAATTAAACAACACCAAAAACGAACACAATTCTTCAATTAAATTTCAGGAATCAGATTTGGAGAAGATATATTTTGATGAAACCCTAGCCGAATTTGGAGAAGATATGTGAATTCTCTCATCCGAATTTTAGAGAAGATTTGGTTTTAAGATTTGTTTCCATTTAAAACTTATAGATTATATAGGAAGGGCAATTCGGGTATATTGAAAATAATTAAAATCTAAATTTAATTAGTATTAAGTGAAATGGGGTTTTTGTCTCATTTTTAATGAAAATGGTTTTTCTTTATAAAAGATAATATAAGAGGGTTTTATGCATGGTAAGTTTGTTCACCTTGGTTTTTTATACCAAGTTTTGTTTAGGAAATAGGGGAATTCAATCGATTGGTTTTATCAGTTAAGTCTGAAGTGAATGAGGGATAACCATTAACCAGGGTTTCAAGCTATAAAGAAGAATTTTAATATCCGAAAGAAAAAAACTTACCCTTTTCAAGTCACCACCCTCCTCCTCCTCCTCCCCCTCACAAATCACAATTTCATACCATACACAAATCATAATTAAAATTTAGGAATTACTTCTGATTGAACAACCACCACACTCCATCTCCTTTGAAATCGCAGTATTCTTTGAAAAAATAGTTAGGGTTTCTTCCATTTCATTAAAAGGCAATAATTTTGGTTTTAATTCTCACAAACAAATTTAATTAAGGCTGAATTGAACCTTCAGATTTCATTATACGCTCCAGGTACGTTTGATTCTTTACATGTATGAAATGTGTAGTTTGTTTTGATGTTAAATGTTTAAATTAAGAAGTGTTTTTAATAATGGGTTTGTTTCTGATTGTGGGTTCATTTTGAATTTTGATTTGGTGTTGTTTTGTTTACATGAATTCCACAGATTATATATGAAGCTCAGGAATCGGTTTAATGGTTTCACGATGAATCTGATCCTGGATTTAAAGTTTTCAACATCTGCACAGTATTAAGAAAACCGGGTTGATCACAAGGATCCGCAGGGCCTGATTGATCAAGTTTCTTTGGTAACTTTAATTTATGAGTAACACAAGAACACAAGAGATGCAAATATTTTCTTGGAACTGGTGGGCATTGTTAAAAATGTTACGAATCTATCACCACTTGCATTACCTTTTCGCTATGAATTTAAATAAACACATGTCTTTTACCATGACAAATCTTCGAATGATCAGTCATTGTAAATGTTTCTGTTAGTAATTTTTATTTTCTGAAATATCCTAATCGAGTTTTGACATGTTGTTATTGGATATCTTGTGCTCGTTGTATAAGCTCAGGCTCTCTTGTTATGGTTGACCCTGTTAGGAGTTAGTTAGTAGTTAGTTTGATTAGTTTCACATGTGTGAGTCATCTGATGGAGTTCACATCTGTGAGTCATCTGTGTGGTTGTTATGTGTATGTTAGCTGGTTAGTTGTGTACGTTAGCAGCACTTTATATTTGGTAAAGCTGCTTCTCTGTAACTGATATTCAGAAATACAATCACTAAACATTTCTTTCAAAATCTTTTAGAAATCTTTCATGGTATCAGAGCTACAATCTCTAACGAGTTGTTCTTAATCCAAATTCTTCTTTCTGAACAAATCTAGAAACACTTAAAAACTCTATTAATCCTTCAAATCATTAATCCTTCAAATCATTAATACTTCTAAACAACACTTACAATGGAGAATGCACATTCATCTACATCTACAAACTCGCATTCATCAACAAATGCATCAGATCTCTATCAACAACATCAAATTCAATTACCTTTTCAAAACATTTGTAATTGTGTTTCCCTGAAATTAGATTCAACAAACTATTTTCTCTGGAGACATCAGTTTTGAATCGATTCTGATGGGTACCAATATCTTAAGATTTGTTGATGGATCTTATCCATCTCCTGCTTCAATGATTCTAGTTAATGAGGTACTTACATCAAATCCTGAATATGCTTTTTGGTCAGCAATGGATCGTTTTGTGATGTCCTGTCTCAATGCAACTTTTACACAATCTATTTCTTCTAGTGTTCTTGGACTATCTACATTAAAAGAATATTGGTATTATATTAAATCTGAGTTTAACCTTTAATTCTTTGCAAGAAAATCAATGCTAAGAGGACATATTCAGTCAATAAAATAAGGTAACCTTTCAGTTCTTGATTACTTGTGTCAGATTAAGGAAATCACTGATAATCTTGCTGCTATTAATGAAAAAATTTCAGATGATTATATTGTTATGTATACTTCGAATGGTCTTAGTAGATGTTTCAATCAGTTTGTTGTTTCTTCTCATAATCGAGAGAAACAATACACTTTTTCTGAATTAAGGTCAAGATTAGTTCACCATGAACAATGGCTTAAATCACAAGAGCAAGATTCATCTATTTTTCTTGATTCTACAAACTCAGCCTTCTACTCAAATAAAACACAACATTATAATTAACTTAATGTTTCTACTTCAAGAAACATTGAGAATCGATCTCCTACAGATTTTTCTGATGTTGAGTGTCAGATATGTAAAAGACTGGGAAATACTGCCAACGGATGTCATTGGCGTTATACTCCACCAACAACTACTGCAAGACCACATGCTTCTACATCTAAGGCAAAGCCTCATCAAGCATTTTATACATGTTCTGGAGTTAAACAACCTGCATCTGATTTTGTGGTTAGTACACAATGGATTCCTGATTCAGGTGCTACTGCACACATCACCAGTAATCCTACATTGTTACATGATTGCAAAACTTATTCAGGTACTAATCAAGTTATGATTGGCAATGGTAAGTATCTCCAAATCTCTGGAATTGGAGAAGCTACTTTAGTTATTGAGAATTCAGAATTTATTTTAAAGAGTATGTTGTTGGTTCCACTACTTACGCAAAAACTTATTTGTGTTTCACAATTTTGTATTGACAATAATGTGTCATTCAACATGTTACCTTGGGGTTACAATATCAAGGATTTAGCCACTGATGAAGTAGTTGCTGAATGAGCAGTGTGTAATAATCTTTATCCTATTCAAGTTGCTCCACCCCCTACTAAAGCATTTACTTCTATTCTTGTTTCATCCTCTCTTTGGCACAAAAGGTTAGGACATCCTTCTTCTCTTATTCTCAAGAAGTTATCTGATATTTCTATTCAACTCTCAGATCAAAATATATACTTTTTTTGTCATGAATGTCACTAGGAAAACACACTAAATTACCTTTTCAATCTTCAAAAAGAATTTCTGTTTCACCATTAAATCTTGTTCATTGTGACATTTGGGGACCTTCTCCAGTCACATCCTTGGATGGTTTTAGACATTTTATTCTGTTTGTAGATGATTTCAGTAGGTATCACTGGATTTATCCTCTCACTACAAGAGATGAGTCTCTAAAATCTTTTCAACACTTCAAGCTACACAATGAGAAATTACTCTCAACTTCTATTGTTTCTTTTCAATGTGATGGTGCATATGAGTTAATCAAATGATCTTTTAGAAATTTCTTGAACAATGTGGTAGTACTTTGAGGATTTCATGTCCCAAGACTCCCCAGCAAAATGGTGTTGCTGAAAAAAAAAAAGACATATTACTGAGGTTGGTAATACTCTTTCTTTTCAAGCATCAGTTCCAAAATCCTTTTGGTTTGATAGCTATCTTACTTCCACATTTATCATAAATAGACTTACTTCTAAAGCCTTGCATTTCAAGATTCCTTTTGTTCTCCTGTACAATGAAGTGCCATACTATAGCTTGTTCAAAGCTTTTGGATGTAGCTGCTATCCAAATATGTCATCATTCAAAAAAGATAATTTAAGTCCTAAGTCTGTCAGGTGTACTTTCTTGGGATATAGTTCTTTCTACAGAGGATATAAGTGCTATGATAATTCAACTAGAAAAGTATTTGTATCCAGGCATGTTACTTTTGATGAGTCAAGTTTTCCTTTTGTTGAACCTGTCATTTCTCAATCTAATACATCTGATGTTGTTCAACTACAAATTGGTCCATGTGGGAGTTTTTGTACTTCAGTTTCTACTTTTGTTGGACCCAATGCTACTTTTGTCTTGGAGACTTCTACTTCTGAGGAGTCTACTATTTTATCAATACCTACAACAGTTCCTATAGTTACTGGTATTCAAACAAGGTCCAGAAGTGGTGTTTCAAAACAGAAACTTCTTCCACCAGATTTTGTGGCACATTACACCAATTCATGCCATTTCTTCTGCATTTATTTCAGTTTTACATACTCATGCTGAACCAAAATCTTACAAGACTGTTTGTAAAGATCCAACATGGGTTAAATCTATGGATGAAGAATATGCAGCTTTAATGCACAATGGGACATGGAGGATGGTTTCTTATATTAAGGGTATGAATGTTCTGGGATGTAGATGGATCTATAAAATAAAGTTGAATTCTGATGGTTTAGTTGACAGGTACAAGTCCAGACTTGTGGCTAAAGGTTACTTGCAGCAGGATGGAGTGGACTATTCAGAAACTTTTATTCCAGTAGTCAAGTCCACTACCATCAGATGTGTTCTTACTATTGCCTTGAGCAAACATTGGGTTCTGCAACAAGTAGATGTTTCTAATGCTTTCTTGCCCTGTTTTTTGGATAAGGATGTCTACATGGAGCAGCCACCTGGGTATGTTTCTACTACTCATCCAACTCATGTCTGTCATTAAAAAAATCCTTATATGGATTGAAGCAAGCTCCTAGAGCTTGGTTCACCAGATTCAATACTTTTCTACTTGATCAAGGTTTGTTATATCTACCTATGATCATTCATTGTTTATCTATCACACTGCTTCTGAGATGATGCTTCTTTTGTTCTACATTGATGATATTATTCTTACTGGATCATCTGTTGCTTCGGTTCAAAAGTTCATTCAAATCTTGGGTACTGAATTTTGTATGAAGGATCTTGGCCCTCTTTATTATTTTTTGGGAATTAAGTGCATTCAATCCAAGGAATCTGGTGCTCTTCTACTCACTCAACAAAACTATACACTTGAATTGCTTCAGAAAGCTGAGATGTTGATTGTAAACCAAGCACCACTTCTGCGGCTTCTGGTCCTAGACTATCTGTCTATTGTGGTACTAATTTAGTCTCACATACTTATTACAGAAATCTTGTGGGTGGTATACAATACCTCACTATGACCAGGCCAGACATTACTTATGCAATGAATTATGTATCTCAATTCATGCATTGTCCATCTGATTTACATTTTCTGCTTGTCAAGAGAATTTTGAGATACCTTAAAGGCACTGTTGGTTCTGGGATAACAATTTCTACTGGAGATGTCGGACAGATTGCTGCTTACTCTGATTCGGATTGGGCTGGCTGCCCAGAACTAGAAGATCCACAAGTAGATATGCAATTTTTCTGGGTTCTTCTTTGGTTTCTTGGTCTTCCAAGAAACAACTAACCATTTCTCGCAGCTCTGCAGAAGCTGAGTATAAGTCCTTGGCTGTTACTTCTTCTGAACTTTTATGGATATCCTACTTACTTAGGGAGCTTCATATGCCTGTCTCTCAGTCTATGATATTTATTGTGATAACCAAAGTGCAGCAAGTTTGGCTTTCAATCCAGTTTTTCATGCAAGAACCAAGCACATTCAAGTGGATTATCACTTTGTCAGGGATTTAGTGTCTCAACAATTTCCGAGAATTGCTTATGTTCCTTCTATTCAACAGCTTACGGATTTGTTTATAAAGGGTTTGTGTACTTCTATTTTCAAGTCTCTTTTTATCAAGCTTATGTATCTTGTTGATTCACAGCTTGCGGGGGAGTGTTAGGAGTTAGTTAGTTAGTAGTTAGTTTGATTAGTTTCACATGTGTGAGTCATCTGATGGAGTTCACATGTCTGTGTCATATGTCTGGTTGTTATGTGTATGTTAGCATCACTTTATATTTGGTAAAGCTGCTTCTCTGTAACTGATATTCAGAAATACAATCACTAAACATTTTTCTCAAAATCTTTTAGAAATCTTTCAGACCCAATAACGACTCTTAATGGTAATGATCAGCCATTGTCACCTCGTACAACTGAAAGATGTTCAAGCTGCTCAGGATTTGGGAAAGTAAGAGTCTGAACCACATGAAATTTTACTGTTTGTCTCTATTCACTTGGAGTAAAATCTGCGTCACTAAGAAACAAACATTCATCCATTCTTCCAAAGATCATATACACACATATCAGGATGTAGAAGGTTACTATAATTTGAAAGCACTAGCTTGGATCCGGAATGCTCACACACTGTAACTTTTTGATATTATATTCTTTGGCTAATTCGTGCACTCATATGTACAGGTCATGTGCCTACATGCCTCTGTACTGGAATAACAATGGCAAGCGAACACGATCCTCGAATCTATCCATTCAATTAAAGATCTATTTACTGTTACTTCTTCTAGATGGTAACACTTATTTGAGATTTTTGAAATTCACTCCTCAGCTTTGGTTACAACTAACTGCCATGGACCTTGGCAGGGGTACCACCCATAAATTCTAAGATTTACTGCATATATGAGTTAACTATTTCAGCTAAAATTTGGTAACCAAGGTATATAAAGAATCATTAGTGCTTTGTTGTTTTGTAATGAACTATACAAATGTTATATACAATTTGCATGGTGCAATTGCTGGATTTGATACTACGATTACAGAAGTTAATTCCAATTAACATTACCTCGAATAGTCGAATGTGTACTGTTTCATGCCACAAGTCCATTGTTTCAAGCGCGTGATATTTCTTAGGTCGCATTCACTAGTGGAAAATGGGCTACCTAAGGCATAATGGAAGAGATAAAATTGGAATCGCGATATTACGATAATTTGAAAGTGTTTTTTATTCAATAAAAAAACCGAAAAATTAAACGATACTTTGGAATTATGGCCGACTAAAGTCAAATTGTCGTTGTATTTAGACTTTTGTTGACTCGCACAACGACATTTTGGAATTACTGTTTCAGTGATACGCGTATACCTATTTTTCCGTGTGTTAGTATAAGCTTTTCTATGATTGGGTTTTATTTTCAATCTAACGGCTGAGTTCATTTTTAATCTAACGGTTGATGTTTATTATCAATACAAAAGATAAAAACCCTAGATTTCCCCTTTCCATCCCATTTTTTCACTTCGTTCTCCATCTCCGCCTCTCTCTCTCACTCCCTCGGTCTCTCTGCTCAAAAACTCTGTTGCTCTCTCATTTTCTCGGTCTCTCTACTCAAACAACCAAATTAATACTGTAGTGGTGGTTGAAGAAGTAGATCATGCTGATGAAGACGGAGAAATTATCAAAGACAAAAATTTCTTATTCTTGTCTTCTTTCCCTTTTTTTCTCAATAAAATCGAGATACTCAACAAGTGAAGAACTCCTCAATTGGGTTGAAGTTCTCTTCTTCTGATGTAACAAACAAAACCCCTAAATCTAATTCTGATTAATAACTTATTTTATAACCCTAACTGATAGTTCCCTTTTTGATCTTTTAGGTGGAGGATAACATCTACAACTTCAGAAAGGGCTTACCTGCATCTTATATTGATGTTAGTTTTCATGATTCTCATGGTACTGCTCAGGTTCATAGTGTTATCGAGGTATTTTTTTGTGTTTTTTCTCTTTTGATTTGTCTTGTTTGATGTTCTTGTTTGTGAGGTGGATTTAGGTTTTTTGAGTAATGGGTTTGCTTAATTTTTAGGTAAGCTGATTTCAGCCTTGAGACAATGGAATGATGTGGGGGTTGTTCTGTTGATTAGATCGATTTGCAAGAATTACCGAAACACATGGTTAGTCCTTTTCTTTAATTTTTCGAATTAGTGTGTTTTTATTTACTAGGTTTTTAGAATCTTAAGTTTAATTATCACTAATAATTTATCAGTATGGTGTTGATGCGAATTACTTTATTATGACTGGAATCTAAGTATTTCTTTTCACCATTTTACTCATGGTGTATTCTAGTTGAATCTCTTGAAGACTACTGTGCTATTGGGTTTGGCTGGAAAGCTTGCCAAAGATCTTCAGGTAATGAACTTAAAGCTTGGTTTTTAGAATTATGTAAATTGGTTTTGTTTCTGGAATGGGATACTAGTTTGTTTATGTAGTTTATATTGTTTCTGATAATGCTAGTTTTGTTCATTTGTTTTTTAAATGGAGAAAACTGATGGGGGTTAAACTTTATTTACTTCTTAATATGTTGTTGTTCTTTGGTAGGTGGGTCCTCAGCTAGAGAAAGCTACTTACAAGAATCGACAAGGCTTTACCTTTCGGAACATGTATACACTCATTGTTGTTGTTGTTGTTGGTGGTGGTGTGGGTTGAATTCTTTTGAATCTGTTTACTTTCTTGTGCATTCCGTGTTGGGTTTTGCTTGCAAGTTCGAATGTGATGAAATATGAAATGGGTTTGTTTATGTTTTTATTGTTTCTCGGTTTCTCTGAAGTCATTTAGTCATTTAGTAGTGGAGATTTGTGACTGCTAATGTAGTTACTGTAAATGCAATGCTCTAAAGTAAATCTATACACAAGGTTTAATTTTGCTTGGTGAACCTTTCTATTAGTGTTTTGATATTTCAAAAGTTTTTTTTCCTTGTTTCTTTTACCTAGGGTTGGGAGTGCTTGGCTTGTGTTGCTACAAAATCTGCTTAAGGTATTACTTGTAGGATTTTCTTTATAATCTTGATATGTTGTATTTTTTATAGCCTTACACCATATATAATTTTCTTCAGATTTGTTTAGGTTGATTACCTGATCATGAATCTATTAATGAGTTGTTCTTTGTATTATCATCCAGGGCGAATGGAGTGCAAGCTTATCAAATTTTTTTGCATACATGGACCAGCAGGGTAATACTTAATTCTTGTATTTCTGAATTATGTAAAGTTCTGCAAATGTTGTCTTGTGTACACTCTTTTTATGTTTACCAGATAGTTTCTATTGCATAGTAGGAGAGGAAACTTGGACTTTGTGGACTGACAAATGACAACAATATACAAAAGCAGAAGAAATCTCAATGATAAGCGATAAGAGTTACCAACAGAATATGGTAAATGGGTTGTGACCCTCTCAAATTGATTGGTTATGTGGCCATCTTATCTACTTCATTATCAATTGAAGGGAAATTTTAACTTCAATTGTCTTGCAGGTCATTTCCTTCTGACATATCTTTTGTTGGGGACCATGAAAATGACTGCATCTCAAAGTAACATTGAAGACGAAATGCAGGGGTTTAGCGTATAAACAGAAAGAAATAAGGGCAATTCCATCATCTCCATATAGGTTTAGTTAATCTTTAACATTGTTCCTTGTTTAAATCCATTTAAGTGCTTAGACATGTAAAAGAACTTGTTGACATTGGTTTAACTGGAAGTGGTGTCATGGTACATGATATGTCCATGGCATTGGTATTTGACTTAGGATATGTAGGGATTTTCTTATGGTTTATTAGAAGCATCGGGGTAAGATTTAGTTTAACTTCTTGAAATTTCAGCTTAACGGTATGGATTACTGATGGTTGTTAGTTGGTTGTAGTTCAGCTTAATGGGGACAAAGGATGTGGGTGATGCAGAGACATTGGAAATCATGGTAAGCATTCTTAAGAGCATGAATTGTCTGTTAGTTTACGTAATAGTCTGTCTGTATATCTATTGTAATGATTGATTTACTTTGCCTCTGTTATTGTGTAGTGCAGGTTCCAAAACAGTCTAGTTCCATCAAAATAAAACGGGCATTGGTCAATTGGAATAAGGTAATACATCTCTTCTCTGGTTACTTTGAAGTTCATACTAGTACTAGTACATATTCTTTGTTGTCCTTGGTGGAGAGCGTCTGTATGGAGTCTTCAGCATCGTCGTTAGAATTGTCGTGTCTAATGTTAAATAAGTCTATATCTGAAGCTCATTCTGTGTTTATGGATACTTATATTGTTTCAAGCACTGTTAAATATACTGCTAGGTTAGTATGATTAGTATGTTCTTACTCTTTAGAGCGTCCACAGTGGGACTGTTAGACCATCCGACAAAAGAGTAAAAATTATACTTTTTACTCCGCCTGAAACACAACGATGCGGGGGTAAAATTTGGTTGGGCGGTTGTCTAAGCTAGCGCCTGGCGTTGGATGATTTTTTCTTTATCTCTATATTTATTCCCTAGATAAGGCTAGGTATACGTCTAGTTTTACGGGCGTACGCCTGTGAAAACGTTTGGGTGGACGCTTGATGAACGTTCGATGGTAGGCGTTACCAGAAAGAACGCCTGATGATAGACGCGATCCTAGATACACGCCCCAGAGACAGGCACTCGCTTAGCCGAACGCCTGATGGGGCGGTATCATAGCTACACGCCCGATTATTTTTCTACACGTGCAGCTGGTTCTTGTGCGAAAATGGACGGTCGCATGCTTAGCCATCCGCTTGATTCATTAGGTGCATCCTTAGACGAACGCGCCTCTCACCAGGAGGACGCTGGGTGAACCCCTGATGGGGCAGATCAATATATGTTCATCTTGATTATCTTCTCCTTTCCAAACCACCATTTTTCTCCTGAACATTTCTAACAACACAGACAAATTCCGCCCACCACCCCAATTTGTGAAACCGAATTCTCCTAAATCAAGCTCAACCTCTACTCAAAATTGCAAAGGCTCGTTAGATTTGATATCAACTATTTGAAGTTAGGATTATTTCAAAGGAAGATAATAACCTCAAACTCTACTAAAAATTTAATGGATTTTATAGGTTTACATTATTATTTATTGTATTGTTTTGTTTATTAAATTTGTATATATATGTTTAAAGATTAATCATATGATTATGAAATAAATAAATTAGGTTTTAGAAATTATAATTTTGGAATTGGATAATTCTAGGGTTTATGGAACATGTAAATTAGGTATAAAAATTAATAAAAATTTGTTGAATTGAATTTAAAATTGATTAAGTAGTTGGTTAATTTGAGTTGTGAAGTGGATAATTTTATGATTAATTGATTTGATATGATTGTTTATGAAATTTGGAAACTTAAATAGACAAATTAGGTTTTAAAAATTGTAATTTTGGAATTGGGTATAATTCTAGGGTTTATGGAACATGTAAATTGGGTATAAAAAATTGATGATAATTGTTGAATTGATGTTAAAATTGATTAAGTAGTTGGTTAATTTGAGTGGGGTTGTGGATAATTTTATAATTAATTGATTTGATATGATTGTTTATGAAATTTGGAAACTTAATTATGTTACTTTGTAAACTTATGAAATTGTCTAAGAAAAGATCATAAAGGTTTATTGTTTAAGAGTTTGAGAGATAGATAGGAAAAAAAACTAAATCAAACTCCCTCTTTTTCTTCTTATTTAGCCGTAAACTTTTAACTCCATCTTTTCACTCTTCATCGAATGTTCTTCTTTGTTGATTTTCAGAAAATTTCTAACACAGATTCTGAAGATGAACATGAATAGAGTTACAAGATCGGGACGAATTGGCTTGAATCCAGCATCAACTGAATCCGGAAATGATGTAGTTGTTGATCCATAATTCGTTGTTGATTTGGTGAATGAAGAAGTTCAATCACCAGTGATTGATAACGAAATATCTGCTATATGGAATCGAGCAAATTTGTTGGTCAGGGTCTTGACCCGTTCGATTGACGCTGGGGAGTTGATGAGTGTTGAAAAACAAAGAGCAATCTACAAGTGCTTAAGAGATAGCAAAACCCGACGAACGAAGGTGTATGACGAGGAGGCCTGAAGCAGTGAATGAAGAAGAAATTTTTTGAATTCCACATCAGAAAAGGGGAAAAAGTTTGTGAATGAAATTTTTGCTGAAGCAGTCTGAAGAAGAAAGAGCCAGAAATCCTAAGGCTACTCCATATCCATATCACATACTACCCAGAGTTTTTATCATTTAGGTTCTTATAAGACTTTTTCAGTCGAAACTCAACAGATGAGGCTGGAAGATTTTGCTTTCAGATGTGTCACAGTCTTAGCCTATGAGCACAAAATCGATTTTATTATTCATTTAAAGAATGTTGTTGCTTTATAAACTATAATCTTTGGATTTACAAACTGATCTGTAGTTGTTTAGATTCTGTTACGATATTGTTTAGCTAAATGATGATCCGGTTAAGCTGATATGTGTGGGTTTATTGCAATTATCTTCACTCAAAAGAGATGTTGGCTGGAAAATGATACTTATTCGTTAGATCCAAAAGCATATATATAAAATAGTTTTTAGGTAGAATAAGTACTTAACTGTACTCCTTTTTGTTCAATTTTGCTTCTCTCTATATACTTTTTTATAGGGTTATAGGAGATGATCCTAGAATGTTTATCAACTATTATATTATTTTTATGCTGGCATGCTTCAAACTCCGTACTGATCGTTGTACCAGTTTAACCGGTCAGTCAAGTGATATCTGAATGTAATAATGCATTA
Source organism: Papaver californicum (assembly GCA_023531435.1). Classification (NCBI taxonomy): domain Eukaryota; kingdom Viridiplantae; phylum Streptophyta; class Magnoliopsida; order Ranunculales; family Papaveraceae; genus Papaver; species Papaver californicum. The sequence continues at coordinate 26,391 of JAJJMC010003159.1, forward strand.
TTTTGGAGAGATCTCTCATTCGAAACTAAAAGTTTATGGACATTTCTTGACTATCTGGGGCTTTAATCTTATTGTCATTTATTGGATATCGTGCTTGCGTTGATGCTCATTACTGGAACCTTAGAGTATGACATTTTTCATCTTGGTTACCTTGGTTTCTCTATGGTTTTCTTTCGGATGAGGCTTGAAATTCTAAAAAGGAAAAATCAAATCTTCAAGTTTCTTCGCATGTACAACTTTGCTCTTATCATTCTTTCTCTTGCCTATCAGTCTCCTTTTGTAGACAATGTCACTGGAGAGAATCCCGAAAAACTTGGATACATCTACGAAATGATTGGATTATATAATATATGAATACGAGTTTCGTATTGCGTCGAGATATGCATTGGTTGAGATTATCATATTTATGTTAGTGTCACTCCAGTCTTACATGTTTTCCTCCCAAAAATTCGATAATACATCTAAATATCTCGAGGCAGAGAAAATTGGTGCTATTGTGCGTGAACAAGAGAAAAAAACTACATGGAAAACTGCTCAATTGCAGTATATTCGTAAATATGAAGAAAAGAAACGCCAGTGAAACTTGAAAGTAGAGAAGATGAAAACAGAGATGCTCAACCTACAAACCCAACTACATGGTATAAACTCGACTGTGAACTGTGTTAATTGTTCTTCTGAACGTGAAGGACTCGTAAGAACAAAAAGAATATACACTTCTTTGCCCACTAATGGAAGGACAAAGACTCTAGATAAGGAGCATCTCAACCAGAAGCATGACTTAAGTTACACTGTAGATTTTTTCGTTTATTTTTGAAACGAATGATCATCTTACAAACTCAAAATTGGAAAGTCGGTCATCAGTGGGATCCATGGGTCATGGTGTTGGTTCTCCAATTTGTGAAATTAGAGAACTTGGTGAAGAAACTTTTCTGATGGATTCAAATAAAAGAGAGAAAGAACGACTGTTCAAAAGTCCTTTAATTTCTGCAGTACAATTGATAGGTGATGGTGTATCTCAGGTATAGTCCTCTGGAATCATGCTATGAAGAACTTTGTGAACTTATTAAACAGAACACATGAAGATTCAGAAACGAGTGAGTACTCCTCTGCGGTCGATGGTGTCTACGAAGACATAGAGAGTCCGAATAGGAGGTTTAAGCACTTGGGTCGATTCTCTTTTATTCAATCTGGTAGCTACAATAGCTTTTCAGGTTAATTAGACTTTGGTACTCAGGTTTTGACCCGATTTAGTATTTGGTCTAACATTTGTCCAATGTTAGTGTTTGGTACCTGAACTAACGGTAAACCGTAGTTGACTAGGTTAAGTCTAATTTTAATCATTAATTTTATGTTATTTCATTTGAGACGTTGATCTTAATGACATGTGGACGGCCATATGAAATAAGGTCAACGGTCCACATATCATTAAGATCAACGGTTCAAATTAAATAACATAAAATTAATGATTGACCGTGTCGGTAATCTACTTTAGAGTTTAGTTGATTTTGATGGATCGCTATGCAAAAATTTATTACATACGTGGGTTTATGTGTCACCCATTGTTTCTTGTTCTTCCTCTACGTCTGAATCTGCGAACTCACTTGACAATGTATTTGGAAGAAGTGGAGTGTTCACTGCTCGAACGAATTATTTTAGTAAAGTGCCTGATCGAAGTCGTATACCAATGGGACTTGGTCTACGCTCTCTAAGCATTCACGAAAGAACTAGTACCTGAAAAAAATTTCTTAAAACTAAATTAAAAACTAGAAATAAGAAATCAAAAACAAAATAACAATCCGCTATGCCTCCCCGGCAGGGGCGCCAAAATTTAATTTTCCTGTACCCAAAACGTGTCATAATCGGTAGGCTCGCTTTCCGCGTAAACTACCGATTGTTGGAGCTCAAAAACGAAGTTTTCCTGTACCCGAAATCGTTTATAATCGGTAGGTATTCCCTTGTAAACTCCCAATTGTGATGCTGAGTGTTTTATTATTTTCTTTCGGCTATTTTGCTCATAACTTCCTCATACGAATTCCAAATGACCTAATTCTTTTTGCGTTGGCTTCGTCTTCTCGTTTTATTAAAAATGGTATTAAGAACTCATGGATTTGAATGAGTTGAATTCGGTCTTTGGCCCTTCTCTATTAGCAGAACTTAACTTCCTTGTTCAATTGGTGTAGTAATGAACTCATTTCTTCTTCTTTGGTTGAATACACTTCAAAACTCCTAAGAAACTCATAAACAAACAAAATCAAAGCATAATGATATGAAAACTAACAAGAAATAAATGAATTAGATTATCCAAATAATGCAAATAATGCACCTATCACCTACAGACGATAACTCAACTCAGAATAAAAGTTTTGTTAGAGATGAAAATGAATTTGTTAAAATTAAAATAGTCTTGATGGGATTGGATCTTAGGATCAAAGAGTCACTAGCCATTGAATTGGGTGGAAATAAGAATTCCATTTTCACTCTTTAGTGAATGAAGAACCTTTGGTTAGTCCCACATTGGACAAACCAAGGATGAGTGCTCTCTTTATTACCACAATTGGAAACTAAGGGAGGTCCCTTTTTAGATGCCTTTGTGGTAGAGGAGGACTAAGGCAATGGGCTAGTGGATTGATGCGTTCTTATCACACATGTGCGGTACTTCGCACCGAAGCACGCACGCGGGTCGCGGGCTTGCGTAGCTTGCGCGTGTTCGACGTGTGCCTGCGTGAGCCCCATCAATACTCAACGGTTTTATTTTTAATTCCTATACTAAATATATTTTACCGTTTTATTATTAATGGTAATTATTTCGAATTAATAATAAAAAATCTTTTAAATTAATTACCATTTAATTCGATCTCACCCCTCTTCTCCTATAAAAGCTAAAGAAATTCTCATTTGCAAATTACACCAGTAGCAGCCACTCTCCTGACTACTTTTCCTCTCTTCTCGCTTTGATGTGCGCATTGTGTGTTTAAAATTTCTTTATCTTTTATATTCTATTCGCTGTTAAGTTCATAGAGGGTCAACAAAGTTGTGCTAACTGAGTTGATAGCGGGCAGTTCTATCCTGGACATGATTTGTCAGTAGGGGTATAGCATCACTAATAATTGAGGTGTACCCGACAAATATCGTGTTAAGGACAATTTGCTGAGCAGGTGGCTCTGCCCAATTGCGTGATTCAAATTATCAGAGTGGTTCTGTTTTTCCTAACGTTAACAAAATTTCAAGTTTCTGTTTAGTTTGTTCATTGTTACAGATTGCGACAACAAGTTTATGGAGAAATGTCACTAAACTAGTACCGGAACTACAAGCTCACATAAATTTCAGGGTCCGAAATGGCAAAGGCATCAGATTATGTAAAGACAAGTTTATTGACCGAGGGTGTTTATAGGATTTGTTCCCTGTCATTTATAAAGCATGTCGATATAAATAGGTGACTCTAGATGATATGATAAAAGAGGGTCAATGGGAAGGAGTTTTCAAAATAATCTTAATGCAAACGAACAAATGAATTGAGATATTTTAAGAAGATACCTTGGAAATGTTCCTAACCTTGTGGAGGCAGCAGATGAAGTTGAAATTTTGGAAATTTAGTTCAAAGGCTTGTTATGATGTTATTGTTGGTAGGGCTATAGAGTGTGTCTTTGTGAAGTTTTTGTAGAAAAGCTACATCCCAAACAAAGTTAGTTTCATACTATGGGCTGTTTTTAATAACTCTCTACCTACTAAAGACATGTTAACGCATGGAAAGGTTAGCTTGGAAAGTGAACATTGTGTTCTATGTAATTCTAATCAGGAAACTGCCGACTATCTTTTACTCCACTACAGTTACTTTTTTGATATCAGGGATTACTTCATAAAAGATTTTCGTATCTTATGGCCTATTCCGGCTACAGTTCTGCAATTTTACGAAGCTTGGAGTTAGAACATTATGGAAGGAAGATGCAAGGAAGTATGAGATATATTGCATTATGCAATAACATGGAATTTATGAAAGGAACTTAATAGTAGAGTGTTTGGATCTAGGAGCAAATCTGTTGAAGAGATCATTGTTCTAATTAAGCAAACCTTGGTTCTTTGGACCTGTGAGAAGGGGACTTTTAAGTTAATTAGTGGTAATCAAGTTCTTCATAGCTGGGATCTTGTATTACATATGTAAAGTAGTTTTTCTGACTTGTAATTTTCGTTTTAACTTTTTCGCTTAATACAACCTTCCTCTTTCAAAAAAAAAAATAAAAAAAATTGATTAATGCCAATCCCTCATATATTTTTTTTTTCAAACTACCCCGTTTGTGAAAAGTCAAAAATAATACTTATTTTTCAAAGATAAAGTGAAAATTATAGCACACAAAGAAATCAAGTTCACAAGTCACCAACATTGTTCTAGACTTTTTATCATCAATTGAAGCGAGATTTCTACTGTGAACTTGTGATGATGTGAAGAGTAAAACTAGATGACAACAAATATAGGTTTTAAAAGAAATTTAACTCTTTAAGGGGATCTCCACGTGAAGAAGTTTTTAGTGCATCATAGTAGATAGTTTATTGATGAGGAGTCTGTGAACTGTAATTTTATATCAAAGGTTTTCAATTTAAGTAAATTTAGGGGTAATGTCACACCAATTGTAGAGAGACCGACACCAAAAAGAGAAAATGTCTCAACTCGCAAACCCGTGGAAATTGAGGGTTTTATTCTATACTCTATTCGCTTAGAAATTTAAGAGAGTAGATATTAGCACGTATTCGGTGTGTGTTTTGTGCCTGATGAGTTGCATAAATTTTTTACGTTTAAGTAGCGCAATTGGTCATAAGTCACACGTTCAAGTGCTTTCAGATTCAGTCTCTTTCTTGATCTTTTAGCTAACATTTTTATTGTAGGAAATCCTTGATCCAATTTGAAGGGTTTAACCCAAAGGTAGGGAAACTATCAAATTAAATCATCATTATTTGTTGCATTTTAAAGTATTTTTCATTTTCACTAGATGATATTAATTTTGACACAATCTACATCAGATGACTCTATCTTGGGAAAGAACTATATTAGCGAAGTTATCTTCAGATTTGTGGTGATACTCAAAGACAAATAAAAAATCTTAGAAAAATGGTTGAATTATGGTAATGTCGTTGTTATATGTGTTATAATATATGACAACTATCAATTTTTATCAATATTTTATTAGGAAGAAAAATGGCTTGGTTGGAGGATATAACAAAAAAATACGGGAAACTATCAATTTTCATCATCATTATTTATTTCATTTTATATGTACTTTTTATTTGCAAGGGTTGGTATTAATCTTAAAATAATTTCGGCCAACGGATGACTTTATCTCTTGCCGAAGAACTATATTGGTGAAGTTAACTTCATATTGTGGTTATAATCAAAGATGGACATGGAAGCTTTGAAAAATGGTGGAATTCTGCTAACGCCATTGTTACGTATGCTACAGTATACGTGCAACTATCAAATTTCAACAACATTTTTGTTAAAAAGAAATAGGGATTGGTTGAAGGGTATAACAAAAAGGTACGCGCAATTATCAATTTTTATCATCATTATTTGTTTCATTTGGAATGTATTTTTTATTTACACGGGCTGATAATAATCTTCAAAAAATCTATGTCGGAACTCTGACTCTATCTCTTGCTAAAGAGCTATATTCGGTGAGCTTAGCTTCATATTATGGTGTACTAAAAAACAAAGCGGAAACTTGAGAAAATGGTGGAATTCCTCATAATGAAATTAGAAAAGCTTGGTTGGAATGTCTAACAAAAAGGTATGAACAACAATAAATTTTCAAAAGTAACACATTTAAAAATATATGTAAAAATATGTCCAGAACGTTGCACAGGAACAAATCTAGTGGATATTAAAAGGTCTAAGAAAAAGTCTTAACTAGATTTTCGGTTAGATCCCTAATTATATTCATGTCATCAATTTTATTTAACAAAAATTTATATTTAATACAAATTCATGCTAAAAAATAGTATAATTTGTGTTTATCTAAATCTAAAAATTATAGGTGAAACCTTAACCACTGGAGATGAGTTTTTTTAAAAAAGCGTTTATTTATATCACGTATGAAAACCCTAAAACCCTCACAAATGGAGGTCTAATAATGACTTCCACATTTAATTTTTCGACCTACTGTTGAAGATGCTCTTAAAAAGAACTAGTCTTCGCAAGTCTTCTAGAATGGAAAGGAAAGAATGGAGGGGGAAGTTTGATGGTCAGTAATTTAAATCGTCCAGGTGGTAAGTGGCTTAATGTTCCTTCTCAAAACTAAATGAAAACCCTCATAGATGGAGGCCTAATAATGACTTTCACATACGATTTTTCGACCTATTGTTGGAGATGCTCTTAAAGAGAACTAGTCTTTGCAAGTCTTCTAAAATGGAAAGAAAATAATAGATGAAGTTTGATGGTCAGTAATTTAAAACGTCCGGGCGGTAAGTGACTTGATGTTGCTTCTCAAAACTAGGTTTGATAATGAACAAATAGTGACTTGCCGTTCTCACCTTGTCAAACTGTGAGCCAAGTCACTTGACGCTTTGGATTAGAAGTGCATGCTAAAAACAAGTTTTTTGGGGGAAAACTTGGAACCACTAGACTTATATCCACGCCTTTCGGGGGATAACTTAGAACCCAAATATGAGACTCGCTCTAGTAACTTTTACCATCTACTACTATGTCACCAACTAATTTGGGTTACGTTTGGATGACTAATTTGGTGGTGATGTCCAAAGGAACGGTCGAGTTAGTCCATCGTCCATGATATTTTTCTTTGATTTTTGTTTGATGGTCTATCTTTAGTTGTTGTTAAATCCTCAATGTAACTATCTACTAGAAGACATGAAACACACGAACCTTTTTTATTATTTGTTAGAGAAAATTGGCTTAAACTATTTTAATGTTTTGTTTTTGGTCTTGGGTAAAGTGAGCTTAGGACCAAGGGGTCACTAAGGAAAAACTAGCACATTTTCACTACCAGTGAATGAACCTTTAGTCCCACATTGGAGAAACTAAAGATGTTTCCTCTCCATATTACTTAGAAATTTACATCTAAGGGAGGCCCCTTAGGGGTTTAGACTCTTTTGTGGTTGGGAGAGGACTAAGGCTATAGGCTAGTTGGTGCAACCATACATTTCACACATGCGCGGTGCTTCGCACTCCGCCGCCGTCCGACCGGTCGGTCGGGCTCGGGTGCGGGTCAACCAAGACTTATCTTTTTGGACAAATTTTTTTAAATTATTTCCTTAAAGAATTTAAAAACTATACTAAGTTTTGCTATAATGTGGGGGGCGCCTGACCCGTCGAGAATAATTAATTCTCATTGATTACTGGTTGATTTCTCTCCTATTCTCGCCTATAAAAAGAACTAGAATTTTTCATTTGAACTTACACCCGAAGCAGCTACTATCCTGACTTCTTTTCCCCTCTTCCTGCTTTGTTTTATGCACTGCTTGTTTATTTCCCTTCCATCTAAATTTTTGTTGAGTTCGTTTGAGGGTGACTAGTATTGTGTTTATACTAGTCATAACGGGCAGTTTTATCCTGGCGCTGCGGGGGTATAGCATCTCTCATTTTTGAGGAGTACCCGCGGACTATTGTGTTAAGGACAATTTGCTGATCAGGTGGCTCTGTCCATTGTATGTATATCAATTCAGAAATTTCATTAACCTTAACATCTTCTTTTGTTTAGTATTTTTATTGTTGCAGTTCCAACAATCTTAACATAATAGACTTCTTCTGTAACAATGGGTAAAAATGATGTTGACAGACCAGAAAAATTCAGTGGCAAAGATTTCAAAAGATGACAATCAAAGATGTTGTTCTTTCTGAGTTTTCATATGTTAGATGAATTAGTTCTGAAATCTTTTGATGAGAGTTTGAATGATGCTGGAAATGAAAGGGAGTTGGAAAGTTGGGTTAGACAGAATTATATGGAAAAAAATCATATTCTGAATTGTCTAGAAGATGCACTGTATGATTTTTACAATACAAAAGACAACTTTTCTTCTTTTGATTTATGGCTGCTTTAGAAGCAAAATACCAAGCTAAAACTGCTGGAAGTAAAAAAATCTTGGTAGCTAGGTTCCTGGAATACAAAATGTCAAATGACAAATCTGTGGTTGATCAATTCCTTAAACTTCAGCGTATTATCAAAGAAATTCTTGCTGAAGGTATGGTGATAGATGAAACGTTTCAAGTGTCTGCTGTAATTGAGAAATTACCGTCTTACTGGTCTGAATACAAACGTAGATTGAGACATGAAACTGGTGAAGTCAGTATGGTTGATTTGGGTAAGAAGATTTATTGTGCTTCAAAGACAAGAACGTATCTTCTGCAAGGGACATGTCCAACAAGGATCATATAATTGAACACAAGTCTTCCAATACTGAAAAGGGCGACAAAAGCAAACGCAACCCTAAGCCTGGTCATCACAAGAAAGGTACATTTCAGAAACCCAAATCTGGCATTGGTAAAATTAAAGGTGCCTGTTATGATTGTGGAATTCCTGGCCATATGGCAATGCACTGTAGAAAACGTAAGGATCTTAATAATAAGAAAAATAATGCTAATTTGGTTGAAAACAACAAAACCGAGTTTTCTGGCACGGTGTCTGAAGTCAATTTGGCAACCAATGTGAGAGACTAGTGGGTAGACTCTGGTGCTACCAAGCATGTTTGTGGAAACAAAGATATGTTCACCTCCTATCAGAAGGTAGGGGAAGGGGGGAAACTCTACATGGGTAACTCATCTGCAGCACAAGATGCAGGAAAAGGCAAAGTCGGGCTAAAGCTCACTTCTGGAAGGACTCTCACATTGAATGAAGTTCTTCATGTTCCGGACATCTGCAAAAATCTTGTATCTTGTGGTGTTTTAGATGATAAGGTTTTAAACTTGTTTTTGAATCTGGGAAAGTTATTGTCACTAAGGGTAAGGATTATGTAGGAAAGGCTTATAAGACTGAGGGTCTTTACAAAATTAATGTAAACTCTGATGAAATGAATAAAATTGATTCTTTTGCTTATGTTTGTGTGTCATTGAATATTTGGCATGGTAGAATTGGACATGTAAACTATAAGTCAATGCATAAACTGGCTAGCATAGGATGCATACCCAAATTTAGTTTGGATAATGAACATAAATGTGAAGTATATGTAGAATCAAAATATGCTAAAAAAAACTTTTAGAAAAAATATTCAGAGAAATTCTAAACCCTAAGAATTAATTTATTCAGACCTAGTTGACATGAAATCAGTTCAAACTAGAGGTGATAAGAAATGGTTTGTCACTTTTATAGATGATTGTACGAAGTACTGTCACATATATTTACTTAAAGGTAAGGATGATGCCTTAGAAGCCTTTAAGATGTATAAACTAGAAGTTGAAAACCAAATGAGTGCTACCATTAAAACTTTTAGGTCTGACCGTGGTAGTGAGTATGTAATTCCTATAGGAGATTTTTGCATAGAACACAACATTATACACGAAGTAACCCTTTATTATTCACCAAAATCTAATGGTGTGGCTGAATGGAAGAACCGAACCCTTAAGGAAATGATGAATTCCATGTTAATTAGTTCAGGATTACCTGCAAACTTGTGGGGGGGAGGCCGTCCTCTCAGTTTGCAATGTCTTGAACAGAGTACCCTTTAAAGGATCATACAAAACTCCATATGAGTTATGGAAAGGTAGACAACCTTCTTATGCATACTTTAGAGTGTAGGGGTGTTTGGATAAGGTTTCCATTTCTCCACCTAAGAGAACCAAGATGGGACCCAAAGTTGTTGACTGTGTCTTCATAGGGTATCCTGAATATACTACTACATATAGATTTATGGTTGTAAGTTCTGAAATTTCTGAAATTGGTGTGAATACAATTATGGAATCTAGGGATGTTGTGTTCTTTGAAAATATTTTTCCATTGAAATCTGACTCTCGCATGATATGTGTTGATCCCCTAGATGTCCCTTCGACTAGTCAAACATTACCTTTAGAGGAAGATGAATTTGAATTTGAGCCTAAAAAAGGTAAAAGACTTAGAACTGAAAAAACTTTTTGGCCAGACTTCATAACATGCTTAGCTGAGACTGATCCACAAACTTATAGAGAAGCCATGACTTCTTCTAAAGCTCCATGGTGGAAAGAATTCCCCATTAGTGAAATGGATTCCATTATACAGAATGGTACTTGGGAGATTGTAGATTTACATCTAGGGTGTAAACTCATAGGTTGTAAATGGATCTTCAAAAGGAAACGTATGGTAGATGGAACCGTTGAAAAATACAAGCTAGATTAGTAGCTAAAGGCTATATATAGAAAGAAGGTGTAGATTTCTTTGATACTTATTCACATGTTACGAGAATTACTTCCATTGGGATGTTAATTGCTATTGCTGCCATTCATAACTTACAGATGCATCAAATTGATGTAAAAACAACTTATCTAAATGGGGAATTAGATGAAGAAATTTATATGGACCAACCTGAGGGATTTGTAGTGAAAGGTTGTGAAAACAAAGTTTGTAAACTAAAAAATCTTTGTATGGCATGAAAAATTTGATCATGTAATGATTTCTAGTGGTTTTAAACTCAATGAATCTGACAAGTGTGTTTATACTAAACTTGTGAATGATGCCTGTGTGATTGTATGCTTGTATGTTGATGATATGCTTATACTTGGTACAAACATGGATGTAATTAATTCCACAAGGAACATGCTAAATGAGAATTTTTACATGAAAGACTTAGGCCCCGCTGATGTGATCTTAGGGATGAAGATTAGAAGAAATTCTAATGGATATAGTCTTAGTCAATCTCATTATGTTGAATCCGTGCTTAAAAAATATAATCAGTTTGATAGTAAACCTGCTTGTACTCCGTATGATCCTTGTTGTAGACTCAAAAAGAATAAGGGCAATGGAGTTTCACAACTTGAATATTCACGTGTTATAGGAAGTCTGATGTATTTGATGAATTGTACGAGACCAGACATTGCTTATGATGTGAGTAGGTTGAGTAGGTATACCTGTAATCCAGGGTAGGAGCATTGGGATGAACTTATTAGAGTGTTAAGGTACTTGAAGTACACTTTGAACTTTTGTTTAAATAATGAGAGATACCCTGCATTCCTTGAAGGATTTTGTGATGCAAACTGGATATCAGACTCATAGGAGTCTAAGTCTACGGGTGGATATGTGTTCACTCTAGCATGTGGGTATGTATCTTGGAAAAGTTCTAAACAAACATGGATACCTCGATCCACTATGGAATCAGATTTTATTGCTTTAGATAAAGCAGGAGAGGAAGCCGCTTGGCTAAGATGATTTTTAGAAGACATTCTTCTTTGGAAAAGGCCTGTGCTAGCTATATCTATACATTGTGATAGTCAAGCTACAATAGCTAATGCTAAAAACAACAACTATAATGAGAAGTCTATACACATTCGTACAAGACATAATTCCCTAAAACAATTAATCTCAACTAGCGTTATTTCTGTTGACTTTGTGAGGTCTAAGGAGAATATCGCGGACCCTTTGACGAAAGGTTTGTCCAAGGAGATAGTTAGTAATGTATCAAGGGGGATGGGGCTTAAGCTCATTAAATAAAATTGCCATGAAGTATACTCAACTTTGCTGACTGGAGATTCCTATGGTGTAGACGTGATAGTGTGATTGCATGTGAAGGATGACTTTTTATTAAGTTTTAATGAGTTTTATAGTTTCAATTTAAGATTGAAGTGGGGTGTAGCAGTAAACACTCTTGATGGAACTCACATATCTGAATGAGGAAGTGGGCCGCTTCCTATGAGAATTGAGCTGATTCTCTAGAGCATTCTGAGAAACAGGATACGTCCAGGGCCAAAATGGACACAACTGCACGAACTTGACAGCTCCTAGAGTGATATCACACGTGGAAGTTATTGATGAACTACACCAAACGATGGAAGTTCAAGACATCATGTTCACTGTCCATCAAGTAGTTCCGGTAATTTCTCACTAAGCAAAGCTTCAAGACCTTATGGACACCTATTGCCTATAGTGGTATTTCTCGCTTTCTGATTTCTGATTTTCATCGAGTTTTCATTCATGTGGGGGACTGTTAGAGAAATTGGGCTTAAATTATTTTAATGTTTTGTTCCTGGTCTTGGGTAAAATGGGCTTGGGACCAAGGGGTCATTAAGGAAAAACTAGCACATTTTCACTATTAGTGAATGAACCTTTAGTCCCACATTGGATAAACTAAAGATGTTTCCTCTCCATATTACTTAAAAATTTGTATCTAAGGGAGGCCCCTTAGGGGTTTAGACTCTTTTGTGGTTGGGAGAGGAGTAAGGCTATGTGCTAGTTGGTGCAACCATACATTTTACACACGCGCGGTGTTTCACACCGAAGCACGCACGCCGCCGCCGTCCGTCTGGTCGGGCGGTCGGGCTCGGGTTCGGGTTGCGGCTGTGGCTGCGCACGCGGGTTCGGTTGCGGGTGCGGGTGCGGGTGCGGGTGCGGGTGTGGTTGTGGTTGCGGTTGCGGGTCAACCAAGACTTATCTTTTTGGACAAAATATTTTAAATTATTTCCTTAAAGAATTTAAAAACTAAATTATTTTTTTTTAATGTGAGGGGGCGCCTGACCCGGTGAGAATTATTCTTGACCGTTTTCTTACCGTTCAAAATTTAATTCGCAAATAAATTTTTTGATTAATTACAAAATTAATTCTCATTGATTACTGGCTGATTTCTCTCATATTCTCGCCTATAAAAAGAAGTAGAATTTTTCATTTGAACTTACACCAGAAGCAGCTACTATCCTGACTTCTTTTCCTCTCTTCCTGCTTTGTTTCGCGCACTGCTTGTTTATTTCTCTTCTATCTAAATTGTTGTTGAGTTCGTTTGAGGGTGACTTGTATTGTGCTTATACTAGTCATAACGGACAGTTCTATCATGGACACATCTTCGCTGTGGGGGTATAGCATCTCTCATTTTTAAGGAGTACCGACGAACTATTATGTTAAAGACAATTTACTGAGCAGATGGTTCTGTCTATTGTGTATATCAATTCAGAGACTTCATTAACCTTAACATCTTCTTCTGTTTAGTATTTTTATTGTTGCAGTTCCAACATTATTTATGATTAGAAGGGGCACAAATTTCTTATACCACCAAAATATATAAAAACTAGATATTAAAGATCAAATAAAAAGAGTCGCATACCATAAAACTTAGGCTGTTGAAAGAATAAATTCTTCCAATTCACCGTTGCAGACTGAAAGAGATGTTTTAGAAATCTCTAGAAAGGTGTTTGGACACACTTTCAAAAGTTTTTTTTTCAATTTTTTAGAAACAAAATAGTGGACAATAAAATTTAAGATTGATTTCTATTTATAAAACAATTTTTTTTTCGCTTGTAATTCCTGATTGACTTCCATGATATCCAAACTAAACTAAAACAGGGAAATTTCTTATTTGACGAAAAAAAGTTCTACTGTTTTCCTAATCATTTATCATTATACGGAGTATAAAAGAGAAAGAAAAGAATAAAATAGCATTTTTCTATAGCCTTTCGACTCGTTCAGAAAAGAATAGAATAGCATGTTCTCAAAAGATGTTAGCATTCGCCGTCAGATGCCAAATAACGGCCATTAAAACACACACAAAATGATTTTCGAACATGATTAAACTATGCACGAAGCTGTTTCCAAAACCTTGGTTTATACTACTTTCGTTTTAGGAAAAGAGTTATTATCATTTTTTTAAATTTATTTTTAGATTAAAATAAAAAAATAATAATAATATTTTTCTAAAAGCAGAGAAAATATTTATTAATTTTTTAACTCTCTCCGTACGAAAACAAACCAAAAAAATAAAGAAAAATAGTTAAATACGCTCTTACCATCTTAGCCATGTCCACGAGACAAGATCCTAAAATATCGAACATAGATTGCGTGTCTAATTGAGAAGGTGGGCTCTCATCTGGGATAGCTGGAACTACGAGAACCACTAAGCCCCCGGAGACGACCTCTTCTGCACGAGCATGAAGAAAAGCTTCAATGTCCTTGGCATACTGAGCTGAATAAGCTTCAAACACTTCATGGCTAGCATTTGTGTAATGTATTCTCCCTTTATTATAAGCATGAGAATTAATATCTAACACTTCTTTGGTACTCGAGAAGCCCTTAGGAAATAAACGGGTGTGAAAAGAACCAGGTACACCGGCAGAGAAGTAAGGCTTTTCCGGTGGGAGGGATACAAAAAGGGTGTTGAAATCATTTGTTGTATGGTCATTAAAAAAAAGACATGAAATTCAGGGGTTGAACCAGATTCACCATATTTGCGATCGATAGCTTCGATTATGTTTTGCATAGGAATGAAAGTATCTGGTCCCACGGAGCAACCCAAATCTGCTATCCTAAAAGAGTTTGATGATGGGCAAATTTGGATGTCAAGAGAACTTGCAATTGCCTCATCAATTATTGATTTAGACCTATCAACAAAAAATCTCTGCCAAACTAGAAAAGAAAAAAGGAAATCAAACTCACCAAAATTGGTTTAGTAAGATAAATTAGTATCCATCTCTAACAACCATTACCTGAAGAAATGAGTTATTGGCATAGCTATTAGAACCACTTCCACCATTCATTGGATATGCTTCAATAGTATGTGAGAGTATCTTTGAGGGCACCACTTCCATCTTTTCCCTGTATAATGTTTCCAAGGATCTGTAAGTGTGCGAGTGTATAAGCGGTTTCAATAATTTCTCGGAACACAACAGAATTGGAAGGAACGTTGATGAAAAGTTCTTCTCTGCTGTTTTTTGTCGACCATCGTCACATCACATACAGTATAAACTACTTACTGTTCCTTGTCAAATATTACGGCCAGCCGGCCTAAGTTTTTATAATTGGGCAACTTGATAAGCGTTGCACATAATTAAATAACGATAAAAAAAGGCGATGATCAAGCCAGTGATTTGCACTTTTTCCTTTTAAATTAAAAAAATACGTATGCATATATTTATAAATTTGGTGAAAATATATAAATAAAGAAACGATTAGTCCTTTTAAGGAAATGAATTAATAAATGACGAAGATGGTGACATTTGGGATAGAGAAGAGAATAGAAAGGTAAACATCATTTTCGAATAAAGAACCTATCCAAACCTATTGATATATTGATCAGCACTTCAACAGTGACTGTACTATTCCTACCAAATACTTGGCAGCTCATTAAACAAGAAGCAGATGGTCTTTAAATCAACAAATTAAACCTTGATTAATGTCAATATTTGAATATCTAGCAAAAAGAAATCCTAGTATTTGAAAAAACTATGAACTTTTTTATTAATAGTTCTTTTTAACGAAAAGGGGAGAAGAAAGAAAAAGGAGACAAGTAGCCTAAACGCTTAATGATACTCAAATTCACTTGACTTTGAAAAACTGAAATTTTAAAGTTGAAAACTAAAATTGTTATGGGATGGAAGATAAAAAGATTTAGAATGATAGACTGTGAAAACCTTCTGAGCATGGGTCATACTAAGGTGACCATTGTACCGTAAGGTTCTGAATCTTCTAAAAGTGTCTAATTTCTCGTTTAGGTTTTAGATAAATAGTCGACTAATTTTGACCCGTTAACTATTATATAATATTAAAAATAAAACTTGGTATAAAAAATCAAGGTGAATAAACTTACCATGTATAAAACCCTCCCATATTATCTTTTATAAAGAAAAATTATTTTTATTAAAAAAAAGACAAAAATTCCATTTCACTTAATACTAATTAAATTTATATTTTAATTATTTTCAATATACCCGAGATGCCCTTCCATATATAACCTAGGTATGTTAATTTTCTTCTTCTTCTCCTTCTTCTTCTTCTTCTTCATCTCCCCACCACCATCACCATTAACAACAATACTTCCTCCGCCACCATCACCAGCAGCGACAGTACCTTCTCCGCCACAACAACATCTTCGTATCCTTCACCAACACCTCTCTTCTTCTTCTTCTCCTCTCCACCACCATCACCAGCAGCAACAATACCTCCTCCGCCACCATCACCAGCAACAACAGTACCTCCTCCGCCGCAACAACACCTTCGTATCCTTCACCAACAACACCTCCTTCTTTCCCATCACTTCCTCGTCGTTATTGTTTCTCCTCCACCACTATATGTCCATATCCACCAACAACAACACCTCTTCTTCCTCCTTCTATCCTCTACAAACATCACCAACACCTCCAGATCGTCATCGCCGAAAATCATCAACAAAATATAATGATATAACATCATTGTCGAAATTAGGGTTTTTTGTTGGTGAAACGTCAGAAAAACTATGAAACCTTTTTCGGTTTCATAGTTTTTTTTAATTTCATCTTACTACAGATGAAAAAAACTATGAAACCGAAAAAAGTTTCATCATTTTTTTTCATTTGTAATTTTATTTGAACGAAAAAAGAAAAACGATGAAACCAAAAAAGGTTTCATAGTTTTTTTTAATTTCATCTGTAATTTTATTTGAACCAAAAAAGAAAAACGATGAAACTAAAATTGAACATAATTGAATCATGAATAAATAAAGGTGAAAACAAATGGAATTGAAGCTTTCTATCTTTGAACCTAAGTATGAAAGATTGATTTCGAAACAGATGAAACCTAAACCTAACAGACGATGAAACCATTTTTGATTTTGATCTGTGATTTTGTTTTGATTTTAGGTTGAAATTGTTACTGATGATGATGAACAACAATTTCGTAAATATTTTGAAATTGTTTTGATTCTAATTTTAGTTGTAGATGATGCAGATGAGGATGATGAAGACGAGAATGATGAAGATGAAGATGAGGATGATGAAGATGAAGACGAGGATGATGAAGCTATTGATGATGAAGATGAAGACGAGGATGATGAAGCTACTGATTATGAAGATGAAGACGAGGATGATGAAGCTACTGATGATAAAGATAAAGACGAGGAAAAAATTCCGTAAGGTGAAGGGGAAAAAAATTCTGTAAGGTGAAGGTGAAGTGGGCGTGATGGGCGTGAATAGTTTCTGAATTTGGGTTGAATTATAAGTGAGGGTAATATGGACAGTTGGTTTATAATGGGTTTTTTATGTCAAATTTGTTTTGTTGGGTTAATGTAGTTGGATAGTGACATCTTTGGGCTTACAACCCACGACCTATTTTAAAAATTACTTTATCTGTTTCTAAAAATGACTATTATTATTTTTTTATTTTAATCTAAAAATAAATATTGAAAAGTACTAGTAATATTATTTAAAAACAGAGAAAATATAATATAATTAAAAATTACACATTTTTTATCTGAATAGCACGATTTATCAATCCCATTCCAACCCTATCGTCATTTTCATCCTTAGCTAATAAGACCCATCTTAACCATTTTTTGATTAATTCTCTAACATACACGATATTACAGTTCACCAACTTCCTCTATCTATTATTGACCGACTGATGGGCTAATGGATTTACATAACCATGACATTAGTGCTAATTGATGACAAAAAAGTTCTCCTTTAATCTATTTTTGTCGACCATAATGAAAAAAAAAAGTTAAAAACTTTTTAAAAACACTTGTTGTTCCATGTTGTTTGTTACGGCCAGCCAGCCTAGGATAGTTTATAAATGGGAAAAATGGGTTTATTGCCCAAGATTCCTAAAATACGGTTCTAGTGGATTTGTAAAAATTAGGGATAAGTAAAATGAACACAAAAAATAAGATAATTATGTCCCTCATCTTTAATTTTTTTTCTTTTTTTATCCTTTTTCTCTCCAATTTAAAAACAAATCACAAAAACATTCATTACTTTCAATATATATATCCGATTTTAATAAAACTTATATTTTTGGAAAGGGTTTTAAATTATCTACAAAACAAGATCCATTGCTAATAGTAAATTCAAAAGTTTTTTTTTTTGAAAGAAAATAGCTAGGATGAAACTGGTTGCATCCCGAATTAAAATAAAATAGAAAAGTTATTCAAAAAATAACTTGGATGAAACAAGATGCATCCTGTTTTAAACTAAGAAAATAAAAATATTCGAATAATAGCTAAGATGAAACTTGTTGCATTCTGGTTTAAAATAAAATTGAAAAAAAATATTCAAAAATAGCAATGATGAATCTGGTTGCATCCTAACTTGAATTTGTTTTCATCCATGTTTATACTAGTATGAAACTGGTATCATCTGCAACGTTTTTCTGGTGTTACAGGTTAACTGTTGCAATGAAGCTGAAGATAAACGTTGCCGAATGGTTAAAGAAACCGTCGTAGCTGAAGATAAACGTTGCTGATTGGTTGAAGAAACCGTTGCAGCTGAAAATAAACGTTGCAAAGCTGAAGATAAACGTTGCTGGTTGGTTGAAGAAACGGTTGCCTTTTCTCTGTTCTTCCTGTCTTCTTCAGTAGCAACAACATAAAAATTTTATGAATTGATTTTTTCCACTCTGTTTAGCTTTTCTGAGCTCGACCCAACCTTCCTAACCTCTTTTGTGACTCAACTAAACCTTTTTATACACCACATGAGCAAGAAATTTTCTAAGAGAATTCCTCCCTGGAAGTTCATGAAAAAGAAAAGTCAATCAATCAATAAATCACATAAATGAGATTTTTAGAATGTAGAAATAGAGAAAGAGAATCAGACCTTAATCCATATAGTTTCATCAGCTCTTTCCTCATCACCAAGAACTCTTCCCGATCCATCACTGAAGTACCGAGAGCAAACCTTCGTGTTCCTTCCATTGAACGAGTAGGAGAAATCTTCTTCACTGCTGCTCTCATCGCCATTGCTAAGTACTTCTTTTTTAGATACCAACATATATGGGTATTTTAGTCTACTTTATAATAATTAATTTTATTAAAAGATAAATTTTTGGATGAAATACTCAATCTAGGATATTAGAAAAGTATCTAAAAGATTCATGGGTATTAACATAGTATCTTATTTTAAAAATCTTCTATCCCCAAAAAATGAAAAATATGGGTTATATAACCAATTAACTATTTATAAATCATATCCTACCATTTTCACTTGCCGTTACAGTAAAAAATAAAAGGGGGGTGGGGGGGAGGGGGGGATTAATCTAAATTATCTTTTCTTTTGAAGCAATAATCAAAATTATCTGTTGCGTGAAAATCAATCATGGACCATAAGTCAGTCTACAATTGACCAAGAATACATACAATTAATATATTTCATAAGCTTGTTAAAAGTTCAAACATGTGGAAAATATCCAATTTCCCTAAAAATGTTCCAACTCTGATTCTGTGTGCTTAATAAAGATCAGAGTAACGGAATATGAGCTACCTCAATTTATCCAAAATATTTTTGAGTCATGTAATGACCACACAAACTTTTTTCTGGTCCTGATTCTCCTGAATTAAGGATTTTTGACGGAAGGTGGTCTATGTTATGATATAACCTCATCATCTATCCCATATGAAATTTAAATAACAAAAATATAATATACACGTATACCACCGTGTACCAATCTTCAAAAGAAAAAATGCAAACCCCATATGTACCAGGAGTTGAGCTCCTCTTACAATTAAGTTAAAGAGGGATGCCTGTGGGCGGCGTACAACCTGGAGAATATAAAGTCCTCCAGCAACACGTCACCTCTGAAGAATGTCAAAGAGTCGATATATTTGTGGTTATTTAGACAATTAGACTTTAATACCCAATTTATGATCAAAATTATGTTTGGATCCCATAAAGTTTAATACGAAGTATTAGAATTTGGTATCCAGAATTAGAATTGACTGTCTTAATAATTTAGAAAAATAGTTAAATACAAAAATTACTAAATTTTTACTAAGTTTTAATTGGTCGACCGAAAAGAGACCTTCTATACGGTCACTCAAATGTTTTTTGCCATAAGCATTATAATGGTCTTCAAAATTGAGTTTTAATATTTCTTTTTAATTTTTTAAAATTGATCGATTTTCGATCGTTTTTCTTCAAAAATTTTGCAATAAAGAGAAATTAATAGTTACACTTTGAGAAATTGGGACAAATTTCTAAAAATATCATCCAAAATCACATAATTTCGGGATTGAAATTTCAATTAAAAAAGTTTTCTTAACATTTAATTTTTCTGATTTCGATCTATTTAGGCTAAAATAAAAAAGTGATAGTAAAACTTTTGTTGAAACGGATGTAATATTATTTTACTTCAAATTATTTCCATTATATGATTAATTATAGTTATAATTTAAATGGGTTGAATTTTTTTTGGAAAAATTGAATCTATAATTGAAGAATCGTGAGTTTGAAATTTAACCCAGAAAAACGGATCGCGTTCAGGTCAAATCGTGGGCAAAACAGAAAGGCTCCATGGATCATTTTGGAACTCATATAAATGATCCAAATTGAATGACTTCTGAAATCGTCGTTAACTATTAAAACGATTAATTGCTAAATAAAATTTAAACCGTGGCTAATATTTTTTTGGTACTATTACTAAAAAGTTTCACTTTTTTTTTCACGTCGGCCTCCATTGCAGATCGGTTGGCCTCGCTTGCCCCGCTTGCAGTCATCTAGTTTATTTACTAACATTGCCATTATACGATCTGTTATAACAATATCGTTTCAGAACCCTAATTTGCCGCATATTATCCTTCGAATCCAGTTTTAACAACATCCAATCACGAATGTTTGACCGATTCCAAAATCAGACGTGAAGAAGAAAAGTCCTTAAAGAAATTATTTTTAGAAGAAGAAATTAGGCATTCGACTAGTTCTGCTCAAGAAGCAGTGAGAAGGTCATTACCATTTGGGGAAAATCTTATTGAGAAATTAAAATCGTTTAACAATTTAGGTAAAGTATTACGTATTTGAGTTGCCGGTTCTAATTGTTATGATCAAGGTTTAGATTTCGCAGAGGAATTGCATAAGAAAGCTGCTAGCAAGGATAAGACGATTAGGATTTTTCCTGGTTTGTGGCATCAGTTAGTAGGTGAATACAGGAGGATGTTGATTTGGTTTTGTTTTTTCAGAATTCAATAATTTTTGATTTGGTAGATTGATGATCCAGTTAACGTAACTGAGGGATCAATTCAACAGTAGAAAAATAGTTGAAGAAATCAATTATAGGTAGTTAATTATGCTATACTTTGACAATATGAGAAACCAAAAATTGATAGCTAATTGAATTTTCTGTTTAATTGGTTTGTAGAAATTGATTCCATTACTGACAATAGAAAGGCTGAGTTAATTTTCGAGTGTGAGTTATTCATTTCGAGTGTGAATTATTCATTGAATTGGATTACCTAAAGTCGTTTCGTCACTAGAATGGCATGCGGAAGAAGGAATGGGAAAAAGCGCGTACAAAGTGTTTGGGAAAAGATTTAAGAGAATCATCATCAAGATTTCTCCTTTAAGTATAGACCATCGGATTCCATCCTATTACAAATTAACTAAAATTAAAATTTATTTTCTTAACGGTCATGACAGTCAATAACGGTTCTCGGTACTAAATTTTAATATTGAACTTTCTGGATGCTAAACCCAATTTTAATCATAAAATTGGGTATTAAAGTCTAAAAACCCCATACATTTAGATGACCTGGATGAAAACGGTGTCCTGGGGTGTCTTTTAGTCTTGCAGTTGTGGAACTTGTTCTTGCCAACATCTTATACGGGTTCAACAGGAAACTGCCTGGTGGTGCTAACAAGGAAGAACTAGACATTGACTAAACGTTTTCGTATATCTTCTTAGTCTCGCTTTCTATATAACTACGCGCACTATTCCAATTAATTTAGTTTAATCCAAAATATCAATAGTGAAAATATGTCCCGCTCCCAGCGAGGGAAGTTGCTCGGGGATATTGCCCATTTTTCACAAATTTGGTAATACGATCGAGCTGTCCAACTTTCCATCCAAATCGGCCGGCCTAAATTGTTTGATTGATTTTTCTGTTTGGTTTTTTCCAACCAACTAGATGCGTTATGTTATTTGTGGTTGTTTATTAATCAAAAGACTAAGTCCTCTTTTTGCTCGATCAAGTGCAATGTAAGTCGAACGACTAAGTCTGGCAAGCCTTAAAGAACATCAGAAAGAAAACGTCTAGTGCCACAACAACTTAATTCAGCCTTTAATTCCTGCAATTTTATTTTAATCTTTTAATTATTTAGATCGATAGAAAATTTGGTACTGACGACTTTAAAATTCAGATCATTAATATCATCATCTAAAACCTTTACATCGGCAATGTTGTGCAACTGTTAACTACCAATGCAGCTAAATGGCTCGAACTATACTCGCAGTGGTCACAGCAGATAATAAGATAAGTTGCACTCAAATATACATAATAATCATGGAGGCTATATTCTGCCCAGAATCCAGATGCACTAACATGCTTGACACTCTAAATCTAGTTGCAACAGTGACCTTTTTAAGCTACATAACAGCATGACTCAAAGTTCAAAGCTCAAACCAGGCCCATGTGCATTACAACATATACTTTGTTGCACAGAAGTGTTTGTTCTTGTTTTACAATTTATACAAAGGCCCCCAAATCCCCATATCAATATCTAATTTTCAGTTCATCCCAATTTCTCTTGGCTCTAGATTGAAACCTTTCATAATCAGTATCTTCGTCCTCTTCATCTTCATAATCTTCAATTGTACATTGATCTTCACTGACATCCGGACAATCTTTTGCATGCATATTTTCTTTCTTCTGACTACTAATAATACCATTCTTTAACCAATCAACAACTTCAATCATACTCGGCCGGTTCTCCGGTTTAGCCGTACAACGAAGAGCAATCAAAACTGCATTCTTCAATTCCTCCCTATTAAATTTACCCTTCAATCTCGGATCAACAATTTCATCGTAGTTTCCTTTTTCAATGTAAGGAGTAACCCATTGAACGATATCGCGCTTTATCCCGCCGTCGAGTTTCTCAAGAGGTTTTTTACCACTAAGGATCTCAAGAAGTAGAACTCCATAACTATAAACATCACAACTTTCTGATACTTTTCCCCACATTGCATATTCCGGAGCTAAATATCCCAATGTACCTTTTACTCTTGTTGTTACATGACTAACTCCTTCGGGGATTAGTTTCGCGAACCCAAAATCAGCTACTTTTGCTTGAAATTTCGCATCAAGTAGCACATTACTTGCCTTGATATCCCTATGTATTATGTGTGGGTTGGCCTCATGATGCAAATACCTACAAAACAGAATGTTTAGTGTTAGTCTTTCAAATAGCAGGATCAGCATTTTAGTGTAACTGGATACTTACACTAATCCCTCTGCGGATCCAAGCGCAATGTTCATTCTTCTAGGCCAATCCAATAACACATCCACGGCAAGATGACCATGCAAATGAGTGATCAAGCTATGATTAGGCATGAAATTATAAACTATAAGCCTTTCGTCACCTCCAACATAAAATCCTCTTAATCCTAACAAATTCTTGTGTCTAACCCTTCCAAGTATTTCTACTTCGACCGCGAATTCCATCTCTGCCTTCATAGTCACGGCCTTTAGTCGTTTCACCGCAATCTGTTAACCATTTCATAATCATCTATCAATAATTGAAACAATTTAAACTTATAATTTTCTTAAAGATTTTTAGTCATGATTACCTCGTCGCCTTTACTTGTTCTACCCCAATAAACGCTTCCGAAACCTCCCTCGCCGATTTTATGATCTTCGTGGAAATTGTTTGTAGCTTGTAATAGCTCCTTAAGAGAATAAACCTCCCACTGATGCTCTTTTGTACTGTTGCTCACTCTGATCATGTTATTAAGCAAAAATTAAGATTAAGAAAAACATCCAAAATTAAACTACAATACAAGAATAGAACTCAAAGAACCTGATTGTGGAGGGCTGTTTTTTATCCTCAGCGGCACGACTGCAATAACAAAAGCATCCCCACTTCATAATTTTTCCTTGGAAATTAAGAGTACTGAACTGTCATTACATGAGACCACAAGTAGGCTATTTATGAGGAACTAGCTAGAGAACAACTGGTACAAGCAAGGTCATTTTTCAATAGTTTTCTTCTTTTGTTTTCGGATATTTCGAAGCCGAATTGTAGACAAAGAAGAATCTGACTAAGAAAAAAACAATTCAATGAAGAAGGAAAGAGTCTTTAAGGAAAATGATTATTGTTAATTACGGCCAGCTTTAGGAACAGCCAATGCATGGATATAGTCAACAAGGAGCATGTATGAACAGTTGGGAATCTTAGGATGCTTGATTAAGCAATTTGTTTGTGTTTTGAGTGTTTGTTCCCTAGCTTGTATCCAAAATTGCAAAATACTTTATTGTTGTTTTGTTTTTTGTACTTTGTTTTTTCCTTTGAAAATCTGTTTTTGGTGAAAACATTTTTTTGATTAGTTTTTTTCGGTAGTTCTTGACGGACACATAAAGAAACGTGCGAAAAAATTATTCTCTCACATGATGGGCCCCGCTCTCCCCAGGAGAAAATGGTTTTCTCACACGATGGCTCCGCACTCCCTAGGATTAGCATGAGCTGGTTCGGTAGCCCATTGTGTGAGAATCAGCTTTCCCATGCGGTTTTTTTAGGTGGTCCGTTTTATTATTAGAACATCTCCGATATAAGGTAAGAATTTTATTTTTTTATAACACATAGAATTTTAGACCCTTATTTGAATTAAATTAATCTTCAACGGTAGATCTTATAAAGTAGGAGGGGTGTCAAAATAAATATAAAAGTCTTAGAGAAAATCTTATCTAGACTTTTGAAATGACCTTCATATCATTTTTTTAATTATTTTTATAATTATTATCTAAATAAATTTTTCTAAACCAATAGAAAATAAGAAATCATCTTTATTCTTTATCCATAAATCAAATCATAAAAATAAGACCCCGCATCATTGGAGATGGTTCATGAGAAAAACATTCTTATTTTTGATATATATATACAACCCCATAAACAAAGGTCCAAATAAGACCTCCACATAAAATTTTTAGCACCCACTATTGATGATAGTCTTAGTATTTTTCTACAAGAACAACTAGATGCCTCTTTGATAAGGTAACAAGACGTATAAGTCTTGAAGATCACCTTTACAATCTTAACAAGATAAAAGCAGTGGCATTTTCCCAGATCTCACAACTTCCTTCTCTAGGAATAGGGAAGTTAGTTGTGAATCACTGAAAGAGCATTAAATAGTTTTGCGCTCGAAAATTCAGGTTAATACAAACTCAGTACACATTATCTTTTCTTTCTTTTTTTATTTTTAGGTTTTATTTAAATTACCTTTAAAGCTTCTGGTCTTATTATTTTCAAAAAAAATTAGATTGTATTTTTACCAAAAAAGTTGTGGTTATGCGTTTTGTTCGTCAGTCTCTTCTTCACATTGACGTGTCATAATTACAAAACTGTGAACATGTATCATAAGACTTTAGTCAGAGTTGTTAGTATAGTGATACCTTCGACCTAAAATCAATGTTGTACTTACTATATAGTTTACTTATCGAAAAGAGAAAAGAAGATTAAACTGAATTCGTGTTACTTATTTGCAATGAAATAATCATATTCAGCTTCAAGAGCTGCTCGGAACTTTAGCGGACAAACTGACCACCATACTATGGCTAAGTTTTTTTTTTTTTACATGTTTAGCAATTTTACCAGCAACACCATTACAAACTCTATTGACATACATACAGGTCCAGTGAGGGTTTTGACTGGACAATCTTACACACCCACTGACGGATGTAGGGGTGGCTTAGGTAGGCTGTAGCCTACCCCAAAATTTTAGAAAGCCTATTTGAGACTTTATAATTGGCGAGAAAATATCATTTAGCTCAGGTAATATTTGAGTTAGCCCATTAGTTACAAAAAAAACATAATAAGATGTTCTAAATGAAGAATCTTTTTGTTACTAATTAGGTTAGTTGAAAGCTATAAGTACAGATACTAGACAATATTGACACAAAGTGTGAAATACTAATCAGTTTAATTTTTGATTGCATATGTATTATTCCATCCGTTTACCGCAGTTCTCCAATCACAATATAGCTCTATACTAAATCGAGCGGTGTTATCGTGATTGTTGCTCACTTTGCTAAATAAAGAATAAAAAAAGAACTCATAAAAACTTTACAGTACAACTGAGGCAGAACCAGGTGAGGCTAATGAGTGTTGTCATTTCATTTTGATAATTATTGAAATCGTCCTAGATGAATTAGTCATTTCAACTATAATATGAAAATAATTCTAGATATATTAGCCAAACCAACTCTATTATGAGAATGAACATATAAAATACTGTGTTTTTAAATGTGACATTATAATTTTGTTCTAATATATAAACCAAAATTCCAAAATTTTGTAGCGGCCTGCGGCCACCTAGAAAATTAATAAGTATACCTTATACAAAACTTTTGTTATTGAAAAATTCTCCCACTAAGATGAATTATAGCTCCGTAACTGATTTCAGGTACCATTATGGTTTTGTCGCACTTATCATTATCGCATTTGAGGTTAGTAAAATTGAGTATTCATTGGAAAAAAAAAATTATCCCCCCCTCCCCCGCATGTAGATTCCTGGTTCCGTCGTTGTACACGCCTATTAATTATACAATCATCCTGCCAGTGAGGAGGAAAATTTTGTTTTTTAAGGAGATTCACTATATCGAAATTATCATTTTCAAATATTATCTTTTCATATTGAAGTCGACTTGCCCATTGCATAAAATGTAGGATTCCCCACGCTTCAGTTTAAGTTATGTTTCTGGCATGTTGGAGGAGTCTCATGGCTTCCACGAATCGCCCTGTATGATCCCGAATTAGAATGGCAATTCCAGCAATACTATGTTAGGCAATATAGAAGCATCAACATTAAATTAAAGTAACCCTCTAGTGGTGGTTGCCAATGAGTTAGAATAGGAGACCATCTCTGTAAAACCATATTAGTAGAAACAATTTCGAAATAGAGATACTGCCGATGGCAATATTGCTTAATATTCCTAGTGGTGCAAGATGTATTTGGGTTACTATGCTGGAAGACGTTATCGCATCTATGTTTCCATAAAGCCTACATGATGTATGTAATGTGATGTATAGTGTCAAGATGTTGGACTGTATACAACTTGTTTTGTCTGCCCATGTGATAATTCAGTCTCAAAAAGTAGTGCACCTAGTAGTCGTGTTGAGAAGGCATGGAGAAAACGCACACCAAACAGATTTTGCAACGGAGCAGTGCAAGAATTAGTGACGTTTCTGGAGCTTGACGGCACAATGGACAAAGTTGATCTTGCTGAAAGCGAAGCCTGAAAATTCTTGTTCGAACCGGAAAAATGTCATGGAGAAGCTTCCAAAGAAATTGAATAATTTTATATGGAATCTTTAATTTCCATAGTTGCAACCAAACTGTGGATAAAATTTCCATATGTGGTAGTTGATTAGGCTGGGAAGCCGCGGTCAGAGAGTTATGAGGTGATTTTGTAGTGAAATGTCCGGTGGAGGTTAACGTCCAAACCAACTTATCCTTTCTCGTCAGATCCAGAGGGATAGTGAGAATTTGTTGTACCTGATCAGAAGTAAACAATTGTTGAAGGAAATCTAGTTTCCAAGATTGGTTGTCTTCATCTATAAGTTTAGATACATATTGATAATCACTCGGATTCAGCTCTTCTGGTTGTAAGATTGGGCCTTTTGAGTTGGGGATCCATCGATGACTCCAAATATTTATGTTTTTATCATCACCCACTTGCCGGATAGAAAATGTAGCTGTTGCAACCGTGACAAATGCTTTGCCACATCCAAGAAATTCCAGGCTTTAAAGTATAGGTTAGCAATTCTTGATAAGGAAAATATTTGCTCTCTAGTAGCTTAGCCCAAAGTGAGTCTTGATTATGTAATAATTTCCAATCCATTTTAATTAAGAGAGCAGAATTATAGATGGCTAAGTTTTTAAAGCCCATATCTCCGTGTCTTTTTGGAAGACATAAACTTTGCCAATTCTTGTAGTGTTTGGATTGTGTTGAACCATTGTGATTCCACCAGTAATTTCGTTGAACTTTGTTCATAGTGTTAATAGTATGTTGAGGAAGCTGTAAGCAGTGCATCGGATAAAGAGGCATGGTCCCTTACACACTCTGAAGTTGAGTACTTCTTGCTGCTTAAGAGAGCATTTTTCCTTCCCAGCCTTGTAACTTAGCTTGCCTTTTATCAAGAAGAAATGAACAATCTTGTGTCCTAGAACGAGACATAAGTAGCGGCAGACCCAAATATTTCTCCCCTAAACCGATGGTTTTCATCTGAAGTATCTGAGCATATTGGTTGCACACTGAACGTGGAAGCTTTTTGTTGAAGAAAATTGCAGATTTTTGAAGTTCACTACTTTCCCAGAAACAGTGCTAAATTGATCTAACAAAGATTGAAGATACCTGAGTTCAGCTAGCTTGCCTTTGAGAAAGAGTAAAATGTCATCCGCAAAACAAAGGTGGTTGATGCTTGGACTGGTTCTTGTTGCTTTAGTGCCATGTATTTTTCCCTACAATTCTGCATTATATAGAATAGGGAGAAAGCTTCTATGCACAATATGAATAAATAAGGAGAGAGAGGATCGCCTTGTCGAAGACCTCTGGTTGGTGTAAAGGGCTCACCTGGGACTACATTAATAAGATAGAAATGTAGGTGTACAGATACACTGATCAATTAGTTGAATTCAATCTTCATAAAAGCCAAGTTGAGATAATATGTCTTTCAGGAAACTCCGTTCTATTCTATCAAATGTTTTAGACATGTCAAGTTTGATCCCTACCCAGCCTTGACGGTCTTTCGTTTTCTTCATAGAATGAACTAGCTTATGGGCAATTATGAGGTTATCCTGAATATGTTTGCCTGGCACATACGCAACTTGGGATGGCGAGATGACCTTGTCGAGTAAAGGCTTAAGACGGTTGGCCAGAAGCTTGGAGATGATCTTATAAGAGATGTTGCATAAACTGATTGGTCGGAAATTGCAGGTTGTGTCGGGGTAGAAATCTTAGGAATCAATATTTGGTATGTTTCATTCATCTCTTTAAGAATGTGCTTTGACTTGAAGAAGTGTTACACCATCAAAACCATACTATTTCCCACTGTTGACCACGATTCTTGATAAAACCCAGCTTGAAATCCATTTCTTCCAGGAGCAGGCCACGGTTTCATCATGAATAGAACTTCTTTCACTTCTTCCATCGATGGAATTGCGAGTAGCTGTGTATTATCTTGATCTGTTACGCAAGGGGTGACCAGATTTAGTAATTGATGGTTGCATGGAAGACATGTTGTACAAGTAATTGAGCTGAAATGAGACCGAAGGAAACTAGCTATACTTTCTTTGTCATTGTGCCACAACCCCAAGTTGTCTTATAAAGCATCAATATGATTTCTCCTTTCGCGAAAGTTGGCATATGAGTGGAAATAACTTGTATTCCTATCTGCATATTGTAGATGATACTGCCCTGATTTTTGCAACCAAAACTCGCGTTCTACTTGAAGCCAATGCTAAAGTTGTTGGTGGAGTCTTGCGAGTGTTGAGCTATTGCAGAGTGGTTGTGTTGCTCGTGGGCCTAAATTTGTTGCTTGACCCTTTCAATATTTGTTTCTATATGACCAAAGTCATGCTTCTTCTATTGTATCAGATGATTCTTGGTGTTCTTGAGTTTCTGGACCAGTTGATATGAGGGCGAACCAATGTATTCTTGCTGACAAGAAGAGTGAATGACAACCTTGCAAATTGGATGAGTTAACCAGCACTTATAAAATTTATAATTGGGAGGAATCTTGAGCTCATCTATATTTGTAATAAGTAAAATAGGAAAGTGGTCAGAAGCATGAGCTACAAGATTTTTCACCTGAGCGAGCTAACCAAATTGAACCATTGTGCATTAGATAAGGCTCTTCCAAGACGAACTTGAGTGTGTGCATCCCCTTGACGGTGATTCGACCAACTAAACGGAGTACCCGAAGCACAGAGATCTAATAAACCCATTTTATGAATGCAATCTCTAACAAATAAGTGATGTGTATCTATATGATGGCTAGTAGTTTTAGAATCCTCTAGTGTGAAATTCAAATCACCTAAGAGTACCCAAGGGATATCTACATGTGAGCTCATGTCAAGTAAGTAGTGCCATTGAGAACGTTTTACATCATGTTCATGAGTTGCATACATACATGTAAGTAACCATTCTTGATTTCTAGGCCCAGATTTAACTATGATATTAATCATATGCCACGTAGCATGCATAATTTCAAAATAAAAACCATCTTTCCAGGCAAGAGCAATTCCACCAGAGAGACCAACAGATGAAGCACACCAGTAATTAGGATAATTAGTGTGGCGAAGGTAAGTATTCATCTTGTGGGTATTGGTTTTGGTCTCAGATAAAAACACAATGTCCGGGTTATATTTTTGAAGACAGTGTTTTAGATAGTCCCTGGTTGCAGGTTTACCGCAACCTTGACAGTTCCATGAAAATATCTTCATGTAAATATAGAAGTTGAAAATGGAAAATAAATGGTAGTTCAAATCAAGAGATTAATTATGTAAAGAATCAAAATAAGCAAATATCACCTGTTGCCAAGCAGTGGTGAGAACATTGGCAGTTGGGGCTTGGATAGCTAGGTCCCAAGAACCCGTCGGTTGACTTATAGTGGTATCATCCATATTAGTGGTCTCACCAATCTCCTTATCACTTGTGCCAGTTCTATTACGCCTTCGCTGAGATGAGCTTGAACTCCCAGTCTCACTACAAGTCCCGCTGATGCAAAGGTACTCTGTGCATTGATGTGTGAAGGTGTAGCTGTCACAGTGAAGTACGATGATTGCATTCCATCAAGCGGTGGAGGAGCTACTCGAGTACACATGGGACGAAGTCTGTCTCGTCGTTGATGGTGATGTTGGCAGAACAGTTGAATTTCATCTCTAGCCTGGTGCCACTGTTGTGGAAAATGCAAAGCTTGACCGAAACCTCTTAGTTGTCCTTCAAATGCAATACGATTATCCCGACGTTCGGAACATGAAGTAGAGTCGTGATCAATCACCATACATTCAGAACAAATATTGCGAGGCTGACCTTCATAAAAAAACCCTATCCAGATGCTGTAAGTATGCCTGTAAGATGAGGAGTCGTGAGGGAGATTTCGACCAAAGCGCGGAATTTTGTTCCAGTTGTGGGTACTTCAATATCAATGACCTGACCAACAATTTCTGCAAACAACCGTATCATTTCTTTAGTCAAAAATTCAGGGAGAAGACGTTTGAATTCCATCCAAAAATTTTGGGAGGAGAAGTCCAATTCACGGTAGTTCCTTGATGTCGTCCATTCCCGAAGCACAACTAAAATGTTATAAAAGTTCCAAGCAGTTCCGTAAAGACTGGATTTCTGATCATCCTCATTCTCGAACTTAATGGCGTATATGTTGGGTTCTAGGCCAATGAGTACAAATCGCCAATGACCCTCTAGTGATCAGAGATGAGTCCAAGCGGCTTTAGCAGCCCGTTCTGCTGCTCTAGGAAGTAATTCACCCTCTGCATAAAGTTTACCCACTGCAGCAAACTTCCATTCTGCCATACCTCTAGATAATGCATGAGTGGAGTGGACAACAACCCTTCTCACCGGTGATTGCTCATCAATAGAAGTAGATTCAGGTTGATCAGTGAGATGATGAACGTTATGTTGTTGATTAGCCATGGTTAGTAGGTGAGCAGTGATTGATGATAACTGTGGGTTATGTACAGTGGTGAGGTTGCTGTGTTTAAAGGGTAAGCAATAGGTGGCACTGGTAGTAATAAGGTACATATAGTCTAGACAAGTGTGATTGCAAGGAGAAACAGAAGTGAGCCACACTAATTTATGTAATGGTAAAGAAAGATACCAGGGATTTGATAAGCATTCGTTTCTGCATATAATTGGATGATACATGGATCCAATTGAATCAACTTTGATCAGAATCAATCCAACTGATGCTGTGAGAACCACTGTGAGAATTTGACACCACCAACTGAAAAGCCACCAAAAAAGAAGCGCCAACGCCATAACACCACCTGCTAGCACCAAAGTGATTACTCCAAAGAAGCTACCATTATGAAAGGGGAATCAAGATAAAGCTAGGAAAGATTGAAACAAAGTAATGATCGGTCAAAATCAATGTCAGAAAGTAAATATCAAAAGACAAAATTTAAAGATAAACACTGAACATTAAAGGTTTGGGATTGTGAAATCAAAAACAGGATAAGAATCACATGAAAAAACGAGTTAATTAAAGCTTAGAGAGGATTGAGAGGAGAACAATTGGGGATTTTGACCAAGTCAAAATTGCTAGACTATTGCTTGACTTTTCGCTCCTTCTAGTCTTTCCAGAAGTAGGATAAAGTTATCCATCTTTGAGGTTGAACTTTTAATTATCCCCTGTTGTCAAAAAGTTGATTATGTCGCTCAATATTACCACTATACCCAGAGTTAGTCATGTAAATCAATATTTACCACCGTCAACAAAAGTCTGTTTCCTAACCGACATTTTCCTTGTCAATGGATAACCGAATATTCGACAGCCGTTTGAAATCGTCCGAAAATTTAGAATATTATCTGAAATTTCGGATATAGATACAGATATTTTATTGGATATTTATTTCTTATTAGTTACAGATACGAAAATGTCAATATCTTATAGGATAATTATCCGATATCCAATAACATAAATATATGTATATAAAATTACTACTATAAGTTAAACTTACCTAATTTTTTAACATGTGTTGATGATTTTATTTAAAAAAATGAAGAAATGACAAATTCAACAAAAAAATTATTTGGTGTTATAATTGTGAAATCACAAAAAAAAAAAAAGAATTAATTAAGCACACCTAATCATATTTTTTTATTTTTGATATAATTTTTGGATAATTATCGAATATTATAGGATATCCGTTAATCTTAACGGAACGGATACGAAAACATATTTTTAACATCCGTCGAATAGTTATCGGATGCTGATATCCGGATATTATTAACGGATTCGAATACGAAATGTCAAATATATATTCCGTTAAGTACCGTTGCCATGCCTAGCTTTGCATTAGCTATATATTATAAGAGGCTACCCAAACCTATATAATTAAACAAATTTATATAAATTTTCTCTTGCGTCATAAAAAAATAAAAATAAATAAAAATAATAATAATAAAAAACCTATATTATATAAGTTTATTATTATTATTTTTATTTATTTTTATTTTTTTATAACGTAAGAAAAAATTATTTAAATTTGTTTAATTATGTTGACGATGACTCTATGTACCTATTTTTAACTCTATTCCAATGAAATTGGAAAACTAAAAAGTTGTCGGCCCATCGTTTACAGCAAGCTTTGCAAAAGTGTCCACTACATGGTTAGCCGTTTCATCAACTAGTATTGCAAAAGATTTAATAACTTTCACATTGCCTCAAGACACCATATAGTGGGGCCATAGAATGTAGGTACTTGTCTTAAAATGATGAAATTGCATTCGTAATGAAGAAAAACGGATTTTAAAGGGACCAGGTTTCTGAGAAATAAATAAATTTATGGACTGCAAGAGGTAATTAAGTTTGTATACTGTAACAAATAACAATTTTGTTGATTGTCATTTGCCACCGTTGACCAAGTCACTTTGGAATTGATTTAGTCATGATTTTCCATTTCAGTTCTACAATTTTTTTCTTTTTTTTTGTTGGTCCACCGGAAACTTAGTATCAGGTCTGTTTTAGTTAATATACGAAAGGAATAAATTATAAAGCACCCCATTTGAATTTGTTAGAGATATGGCTTGTCAGTGTGCGATTCACACATATGCAACTGATAGGTGCTAGTCTAGCCAGTTAGATGTTTACTAGTCTAGGTTGTTTCCTGGTTAACGTTAGTTAAAGGGGTTGTATAAATATGAAGTCTTCTCTATTCATTCTGTGTAATCAATTACTGGAAATAAAATAAAAAATATCAAAGATTTATTCAGCAACATATAATCTTTTAACATGGTATCAGATACCGAATTTTTCTTTTCAAATTTTCAATGGCTAAATCAAATTAATATATCAAACCTCCATCAAAATTAACAACCACAAATTATTCACTATGGAAATTTCGGGTAGTTCCATTACTACACAGTTATAATCTCTTTAGGTTTGTTGATGGTTCATATCAATGTCCAGTCAAATTTTACAGAAAAAATTATCCTGCTGGTGCTGCAATTCTAGCTAATCCTTTATGCTGAAGAAACTGATGCTGGCAATGAATTTGTTCGAAATCCTACTTACATTTACTGGATTATTCAAGATAAAGCTCTACTTTCTTAGTTGTTTACAACTTCTATTGAAGAAACATATTCTCAAGTCCTTGATTGTACTTTTCTCATGAGATCTGGACTCGATTGGAGCATAACTACAACTAAACAACAAAACCTCGACTAATGCAGCTGAAAACAGATCCTATCAGTTTGAAAAAGAATACTGATTCTATGCTAGTGTATTTAAACAAGGCAAAATCGATTTCTCATCAACTAGCACAAATTGGTAGAGCAATTTATGATGAGGATCTAGTTCTTCATATTTTACAAGGATTGTCGTATGAGTTAAATGCATTCAAGACTTCAATTAGTACATAACAACTCAAGAATGAAAGTTTGGTTACTTCTCAAGAACTTTTAGGATTATTACTTTTATAAGAAGCTAGCATAAATTTGGAATATAAAGTTGATCTTACCAGTGCTTCAACTAATATTTCACATCATCAACACTCAATACCTCATAAGGTTCCTTCTGAACAACACTACTCAGGTTTTCAAGCTTCACAATCTAG
Source organism: Papaver californicum (assembly GCA_023531435.1). NCBI lineage: Eukaryota > Viridiplantae > Streptophyta > Magnoliopsida > Ranunculales > Papaveraceae > Papaver > Papaver californicum. The sequence goes on from JAJJMC010003159.1 coordinate 61,235, forward strand.
TACTTACCAACATTCTTCAGGTGATCAAAATTGTTATTCACCTACTGGAAATTCTTGGAACTTTTTTTCACATAGAGGAAATTTTGATAGATTTGGTGGCTTTAGAGGAAATAGGTATGGTGGTAGGTTTAAAGGAGGATTTTGAGGTAACAGATTTGCTCACGGAGGTAGATTTGGTAGGTCTCATAGAAACACTAAATTTTATCCTCCTCCATGAAGTACAATTACTATATTGTCGGATTTGTCAGAAACCTGGATATTCAGCCAATGAATGTAGATACAAATATATTCCTTGTGATAATTTAATGGTACATCATATCATACTTCTAATGATGCTTATGGTGAAGAATTAGATGAATTCTGGTGTCCAAAACCTGAGGCTTTGCAGTTTATAATGAAGATGCATCTTCTTCTCCCTCTGATTGGATTCCAGATTCAGGAACAACACATCATATTACTTCTGACCTATCTAACTTGAATTTCTATTCAGATTATCAAGGATCAGATCAAGTGCGCATTGGAAATGGCTCAGGTTTGCACATAACTCATATAGGTTCCTCGATTTTTCAGCATGACAAAATAAATTTACTATTTCTAATGTTCTTCATGTGCCTTCTACTACTAAGAACTTGATTTTTGTGCATCATTTTACAAAGGAAAATAATTGATATTTTCAATTTTATCCTAATGAATTCTTTATGAAGGATTTGGTTGCACACAAGATTCTACTGCATGGTCATGTTAAAGATGGCATATATCACTTGGAGTTTACTGCTACTCAACTCAAACAGGCTCTCACCTCTAGGATATCTACTACTATTAGCAGCTGGCATAACAAGTTAGGACATCCTGCTTATCATAATTTGAAGCATGTTTTTTCCTCATTTGATGATGTTATCATTAATCATTTTTCCACCACCATTTGTTCTGCATGTAAATTTGCTAAAAGTCTTGCTTTGCCTTTTCCATCTGTTTCTACAGATAGTGTATATGGACCTTTGGATCTAATTCACTCAGATGTATGGGTTTTACCCTTGTGTTCTATTAATGGATTCAAATATTATATATCCTCCATTGACTCTTTTAGCAGATTTACTTGGTTACATCCTTTGGCATACAAATATGAAGTTCTACCAATATTTATTAAGTTAAGAAGTTATGTGGAAAATATGGTCAGTAGAAATATCAAGCTTGTTCAGTATGACTGGGGTGGTGAATACAAGAATGTTTCTACATATCTAGAATATGGTGGTATTGGTCATAGGGTGTCATGTCTATATGCTCATGCTCAGAATGGCACAGCTGAAAGGAAGCATAGACATATAGTTGAAACTGGTTAATTGAGTTCCCTTCTTTGGTAATATCTTCACAACCTGCAGTTCCTACCACAACTGAGCAATCTTCACCTACTAGTAAATCTTCACAAGATGCAGTTCCTTCTCAGATTAATACTTCTAATGATCATGCTATGACTACAAGAGGAAAAAAAGGTATTTTCAAGCCTAAGGTATTTGCTTCAGAGGTGCAGACTGTATGTGAGGATATTCATGTGCCTACCTGCTATTCAGAAGCTTGTAAGGATCCTAAATGGAGATCTACTATGTATGAGAAGATTAATGCTCTCTTACATAATGGCACATGGACGTTGGCTTTTGCGGTTTCTGGCCAAAAATGTAATAAGATGTAAGTGGATATTCAGAATTAAGAGAAATGTTGATGGGTCCATAAAGATATACAAAGCAAGACTAGTTGCTAAGAGTTATAATACTTCCATTCTAGTGGTCAAACCAACTACAGTGCGCATGATTCTTTCCATTTCGCTCTATAAATGATGGAACATAAGGCAATTGGATGTCAAAAATGCCTTCTTGCATGCTATTGATCTGAAGATGTATACATGGTCCAACCTCCTGGTTATATTGATAAATTACTGCTTACTCATGTGTGCAAAATGCAAAGATCACTCTATGGTTTGAACAATCTCCAAGGGATTGTTTTGAGAGACTTAGTCAGTTTCTCTCACAGGTGTTTGTTTAGCCAGATAGTTGTTACGTTCTAGGTTGTTTCCCGGTTAATATAGTTAAAATAGTTGTATAAATATGGAGTCTTCTCCATTCATTCCGTGTAATCAATTACTGGAAATGAAATAAATAATATCATAGATTTGTTCAACAACATATAATCTCTTAACAGAATTAGTAATCAATAAAGTATCCCATTTTTATTTAAATTTAAAAATATTTCCAATACTGAATACCCATTTAATTTAGTAATCCATAAAATATCCCTGTTTTCTTTAATCTATAAAATATTTCCAACTTGGTTAACGGTCAGTTAAGTGTTAGGTGGTAGTTATCTCACATGGAAAAAGTTCTAAAGGCCTCTAAATCGGTTGAGTTGAACCGAGTTTCTCATATAGTGGGGAGGATAAATGATCCTAAAAACGGTGTAACAATACTGAATCGGGCTCGACCAATGACGGAACCAAGGATGGGTTAGACTTGGCTTAGGCTTTGATTTTTCCTATATTATATGTTCAATCCAAGAAAATATTAGTGTCTAGTCTACCAAATTCTTTGCATTTGCAAAGTCTAGCCCACCCAAGTCTTAGTATTTGCATAGTTTAACCACCTAAGTCCTAATATTTACATAGTTTAATTTATCCAAGCCCTAGTATTTGTAACAAAGATATGCCCAAAATCGCAAGATTTTAATATCTAAACTAGAAAATCATAGAACTTATGAGTATTTTTTTTATAATAAATAGACAAGTCTATAAAAAAAAATTACCCCCCCAATAAGAAATCTTGGTTCAGCCATTAAGCTCGATGAACCTGAAATATGTTGTAGAATACCAATTCTCCACCAACCAAAAACCCCAAGACATTTGAGAATGATGAATCCTTGTTGGGAAATTTTATAATGAACCTGAAAACGGTGAAACGATCCTAAACCGAGCTCGAAAAACCCAAAAAATGATGTAGAAGATCAACGTGACAATTAGTAAAGGGTAATAAATTATTGGCTTGCTTAACCAAGTCAAATGGAAAATCCAACGGTGGGGGTACTTTATAGATTTTCAGAAAAAACGGGAGTCTCTTATAAATTACTAAATTTTTTTAATTGGAAAGGAGATTTTATTTTGAAAAAAATTAAACGATTACATCAAGTTCCTCTCTAATAAGAGATTTTAACCAACTAGGAAATTCAGAAAACCACGATTCTGATACTCTACTTGTCTTAGCATTTTTTGCCAGACAATTTGCAACTTCATTAGATTCCCTAGACACATAACTGCACTCAGTTTTGAAAATGTCTTAATAACTCTTTACAATCATAGATGACATTGTTGTTTGTCCATCTAATAGCACCAACACTACCATTTATTTCCTTGACCACATTCTGACAATCTCCTTCTAAATGCAAAAAATTCACAGTAGCCTCTTTAGCCCACTTGATTGCTTCCAGTACTGCTAAAGCCTCTGTTTGCTCCTCATCTTGAGATACACCTGGTATCGATATTGCTCATCTATATTCACCTGCATCAAAAAACATAGTTAGTCATATACCTATATTCTTGTTTATTTTTTTTTAAATAAAGGATGCATCAAAATTAACTTTTACAAAGTTTCTTTCTGGAAGTAACCATGGTGTGATAATTCGACTTTTTCCATTAGACAAATTACTAACTATCCTCATAGCTGAATTGCATTTATATTCATTTACCTCTCTGTTAACCTGCCTAACAAAGAGCTCAATTTGTACCACATCATTATCAAAAACTACTGCGCACCTAAGTTTCCATACATGCCATAAAACAAATCCCATAAGACATATAAAATTATTTTGACTCTCTGCATTAGTAGTTGTCCTATTAAACCAACTAGCAATCCATTCCTTCAACTGCATATTCCTAGCAGCACCTGCAAAGTTAGGATTAATAGCACAAAGAAGACCTTTTATAACTTGAAAGTCAACTAGCAAATGATAAGATGTTTCAGTTTCAACTTCACAAAATGGACACTTACTGTCTATGTATACAAAATTCCTAGCAAGTTTCTGTCTAACAGGTAAACAATCATTGACACATTTCCAAAAAAAATGTTTAATCTTTTGTGGAATATCAAGCTTCCATAAAGATTTCCATAGAAAGTCAACTGGTTCATTTACATATACTTCATTTATTATGGCTCTATATGCAGTTTTTACACTAAATATCCTATTGTGAGCTTGTTTCCATCTTAAACATCAGAACCCGATGAAGGGATTCTTATCTCACAGATATCTCGAACCATATCCTGTCAAACAAAATATTAAGCAACTCCACATTCCATCTGCATTCATTCAGGAGAATTAATTGATTAACAAATCTCATATTTGACGAAGGTTTTTTTTTGCGTTACCCCTCCCCCTGAATAATATGTTAATTTGCATTACATCCCCTATTAATTCAAAATAGGTGAATCCTCCCTTCCATTAACTTTACTGTGAATACCTAGCTAAATGACCACGTGTGATACACACATGTATAAAATTAAAATAATAATATTAAAAACCCATAAATACCCTTTCATAATGCCAAATAGAAACATGAGTGAAAAGATCAGTGATGTAATCTTACGGTCCAAAACAATAAAAATGATCAACGGTCAGAAATTAATTTGGAATAAAATGGTCCCTAAGATTCACTTTCCCTTAAAAACTCTCGCCTTCTCTTCTTCTCTTCTCCATTTTGAGTAGAACTGCCATGAATGGACAAGCTTGCGAAAATTTCAAACCTCAAATTTCATCTCGAGTTCATGAGGTTGTAAATGATGTATGATGAGAAAAAGTGTTTCACCCCTTATGAGGGAATAAATTCCAAACTACACGTGTTCAAAAACTGTTGGAGAAGTAACAAGTTATGATGGGACGAGAAACACTGAAACAAAACCCTTTGAGAAGTACTGAACAGACATATGAAAATTCGATTTAAACCTGACAACATTGTTGCATGATCGACACGTGGGTTGCGGGAAACAAGACACACTGCTCGAAACAGATAGCCTTGTTGACTGACTGACACCCAAGTTGCGGGAAAACCTGACACAGTAAAAGGAAATGATGAGCATCGATGCATGAGAGACACATATCAGCTTTATAGGTTGCGGAACAGAGAAAACTGAAGCGTGACAAATCACTTTCAAGGGCCACGTGTCAGACATGCTATGACTCTAATAAGACCGCAACGTTCATCCAAATCCAAAAACAATAACTTGAACTCAAGTTCCTAAAAGAGTTACGGGATATCTAGTGAGAAACCAAGAGAAATAAGCAAAGTGCATGCTAAATCTTACGGGAAGCACGATCAAGCCTTGCGGAAAATACAAATAAGTCTTGCGGAATTACACTTCATTCCAAAGAATGGATAAGAACAAATAGGTGGAAAGGTAAATTGGGGGGACCCATCAAATTGGCTATAAATACCAATCTCATAAACAAGAAAAGGACTGGAAAATCTGGAGAAAAATTGGACATAAGGCATAGAAGCATAGCAAGAGTTTAGGTATGAGACTTGTGTAGATTATTAATTCAATTGTTCTTTGATTAACATGATTATAATTTGATAGTACATAATACTTCTGTAACTTTTGACAAATAATAATAAAAATGATAAAAATCTTTATCACCCGTGGATGTAGACAATTTGATTGTCGAACCACGTTAAATACTTAAGTCAATTTATTTCTTGTTCTGATTGATTATCATCTTCTAAGTATTAATATGAGTTGATTTTATGATAAGATATCAAACTTTACTATGTTTCAAATTTTATTGGTTGTGATCCAAAGATGCAGGATTTTTGGTAATCACAATTTGGCGCTAGAAACAGGGAAGAGTAAAGAATTTATTCTACCTGCCCAAACTTTTATCTTTAAAATCTTGAATCTTGTTATATTAGAAAACTTTTTTACTTAAAAATACAATGATTCAAAGTGATATTGCAAAAACTTTACATATAGTTTTACTCCGAATTAATCAGTTGGTGTTTATACAGAATTGGTTATTATGTTCATATACAATATTTCTTTATTTCATACTACTCATATATATGTTGAATTTCCCAAGTTATTCTTTTAACCATGGATTTGAAAATTTGACTCATTAATTCTCACCAAAAATTGTGTTACGTTTATCTAGTTTTTTATTTTTAGGTTTAATTAATTTTTGATTCTTATTAAAACAGTGAAGTAAGTTTTGAACTGAATTTCCGAATTTCCTATTGATTTATCTGCACTTGAACTTATAAAACCTGAGGAAAATTGAAAAATTATCTAGTTTATGTGTTATATGTCAAATTTTGGTTAGATATTTTTTAACAATCAAATTGCTTTATATACTTATTACAAATGTCAATACCTTTTGAAACACATAACTTATTATCTGAACTCTTTTAGAATATTGGTAAAGAAATTCCTACAACAACATAAGACTGAGCCAAGAAGAAATCACAATATCTCAAAAGGGATTACATAAATGGAAACAATGACACATAGAACCATGCAACATCAAGATGTTAATATAGGAAATTTGGGGAGTCAGGCAATAGAGGTTCCTCAAGAAAGGGAAATGGTGGAAGAATCACAAGGGCAACAACCCATGAATGATCAAGTAAACAATCTTGAAAATCAAACAACTAGTTAATCATCTGAAGAAATATCTCAAAATAGTGTTGACCCCATTCATCAATTAATGGAAGAAATGAATGAGATGCACAAGGTACAACAGACTTGTGTGGAAAAAATTACACTTTTGACCCAAGAAAACCAAATGCTCAAAGAAAAAGTCCAGCATGATGCGGAACCATTAATAACTAGAATACAGGGCAAGAAGCAAGCTCCAATAGACCCGCAAGAAGAAAAGCAAAAGTCAACAAGGATCAAAGAGTGATGGTAGTGAAACCCGCACGTCAGCGGCATGAACCTGATAGATTAGGTTTTGATGATTCAGAGTTGCAAAACAGCAGATGGCAAAAATATTATGAGGACATGGAACAAATGCGAGAAGAAATCAAAATTTTGAAAAATAAAGAAGGAGGACGACTTAAAGAAGTGATAAAAGAAGCCAGAAGAACACCGTTGGCACCATACCTTGCGTATGCGTGAATACCGTAAAAGTGCAATCTCCTTATCTTTGAATGATATGATGGAACAAAGGATCCAGCGACTCACCTGAAATACTACAACCTCATCATGGACCGATGGGAACGAGATGATGTCGTTATGTGTCAGTATTTTCTGTCAAGCTTGAAAGGGACAGCCTTAACGTGGTATGATAACCTTCCGGAAGGATCAGTGCATTCTTACGCACAATTGACCCGCAAGTTTCTAGAGACATATATGTATAATAAACCCGCAGACGCAGGGATGGACAAGTTATTTTCCCTGGCATCTTGGACATAGGAGACCATCCGAGACTATACGGATCGATGGCAGACGATCTGTCAAGCCGTAGGCGATATAACTCCAGAAATTGCTATTAACTTCTACAAATGGCGGATAGCCAACCGAGAAAGCCCACTCTTTGTTGGTGTTCATGATAAAAATCCGAAAACCGAAGGTGACCTCAAGGATATTATTGAAAAATGTGCCAGATTGCAGGATATTCAAAAGCAACATCCGAGAATAATATCCCAGCATCAGAGGGATACCAACAGGGCAAATGTTGTAGAACCATCGATAAGTTCCGGAAAGAGGGTTGCGGGAGAAAATCCCGACATTGAATCAAAACGAGGTATGACAGATGATAGAAGAAAATTTATCCGCCAATTTGAGGAACAAGTTTTCACTAAACTTAACACCCCTTACCCACAAATTTTAAATGCAATAAAGAACAGGCAAGATTTTCACTGGCCATGGATAAAAGGAAAGCAACCTTCCCACACACTGAATTCGAAGGAACATTGTGAATTTCATTGCTATCAGGGCCACTCCACAAGTCGATGAAAAATTTTGAAGATGCTAGTTCAAAAATTGATTGATGCGGGGGAGCTCAAAGAGTTTATTTATTTGCCCGATCCTCCATCAAGGCACAATATGGGAAAAACTGTAAATATTCCGAATAATGATCAAACTATCAATATGATTTCCTATTCTGAATTGAGTCAATCATCTATGAGTGTAGCTATTGATAAGAAGCTGCATAAAAGGGTTTACAGTCATGAAGTCTTTAAAGTTGCGGGAAGAGTAATTGAAACATGGGAAGAATGGATGGCTTCCCCGCTAACTTTTTCAGTGGACGAGGTTGATCAGGAGATTGAAACGCACAATGATCCGCTGGTGCTTACAATTCCAGTATCAGGATGAAATGTCAATAAAATTCCTATAGATGGGGGCAGTTCTCTTAATGTATTATTTTATGACACCTTCCAGAAAATGGGATTAAAAGATGATCATCTTACACCATCTTGCTACACAATCTATGGGTTTAATGGGATAGCCTCAAAACCAAAAAGGGAAATTTTACTTGATCTTACGGCTGGACCGATCAGTATTCTGACTAAATTCAGTGTAGTGGAGGCTCCATCTCCATATAACGCCATCATTGGTAGACAATGGGTTCATCAGTTGAAAGGGGTAACTTCAATATCACCAATACCTGCGATTCCCGACGCTGCAAGGGGAGATGGAGATAAAATGAGATCAGAATGTGGCAAACTCTTGTATTTTTACAGAATCCGCATGAATAAAGAACGGTTACAGCAGTAACAAAATAGGAAAAAGAACGAAAGATGAAGGCTAAAGAAGAAGCCTTAAGCCAATATTTGATTAGGACTGCGGGAAGTGAGGTAGAAAAAGAGAGAAATAAAAGTATTTCGATGGAGGAAAGCATTCCGAAAGTTGATGAGGGTAGTCTTCCAGCATAGTAATTAAAGGGGACTCCCACATTATTAGGAGCTCCCAAATCTACTTTTACAGAAATTGAAGAAACTAAGAATGTCAACATAGGAACATAAGGTTTCCCAAGAATGATTAAGATCGGAACACTGATGGAAGCAGAAAGGGAATTTGATTTGGTCACTCTACTTAGATTTTATGTGGACATTTTTGCATGGAAGATGGAGGACATGCCAGGCATCAATCCAAACATTGTTCGACATGAGTTGCATATACATCCAGGTACTATACCTTTTCGGCAACGCATACGCAAAGTAGCACCCGAATATCATTTGTCAGTTGAAAAAGAGTTAAAAAAGCTCATGGATGCAGGGTTTATTCGAGAGGTGCGATAACCAACTTGGATTTCAAACATGGTGATTGTACCAAAAAATAAAGGCGGAGTAAGAATTTGCATAGACTTCACCAACTTAAACAAGGCATGCCCAAAGGATAGTTATGCGCTTCCCAGCTTTGATCAGTTGGTGGACGCTGTTGAAGGACATGAAGCTTTATCCTTCATGGACGTGCATTCAGGGTATAATCAGATTGCTCTAGCTGAAGAAGACAAAGAACACACTGCATTTTCACTCCACACGGTTTATACTGCTACACCAGAATGCCATTTGGGATAAGAAATGCAGGAGCAATATACAAGCGGTTGGTAGACGCAATTTTTAAACCATTGATAGGCCGCACCCTTGAAGTCTATGTAGATGACATGTTGATAAAGAGTAAACTCTCAAAGGATCATTTACAAGACTTGAGAGCAATATTTGAGGATTTACAAAACTCGAAGCATTTAATATCCAAAAGAACAAGTCAACTCTGCTTTTATGCACAAAGCAATGGACAAGCCGAAGCAACAAATAAGACAATGCCATGAATCTGAAGAACACTCTCGATGGCCATCATAAACGATAGTGTGAACAACTTCATAATACATTATGGGCATATCGCACAACAAGGAGAGAGTCCACTGGAGAGTCACCATTTCTTCTTACTTATGGAGCAGAAGCAGTTATTCCAACAGAAGTCCTTTTACCCACAACAAGAACAGAAGCATGGGATGCTTGAAAAGTTGGATTACTTAGAAGAAAGAAGAGAAGTTACACTTCAAAAAATGGAAAATTATCAAAGAAGATGGGCAAGAGAATACAATAAAAAGGTGAAGTTGCAGAACTTTGTGGAAGGACTATACATTCTACGACAATACAGGAAAGTTTGCACCTACATGGGGAGGACCTTACATTATACAAGATATTTCGGGACAAGGATCATACCATTTGCGGAATATGAATAGAGAAATCTTACGGCATCCTTGGAATACGCAATATCTCAAACCATATTACCCATGACTAGCAATGCAATTATACAATAATTTGACTTCATACTAGGTAAAGCAACAATATGTAATCTCTCTAAAAGTCCATGTAAATGTTTATTAATATATGACTATTGGATCTTTCGCTACAGAGATGCCTAACATGACATTAATTATTGTATCCGGTACTCTTCAATTCAGGAAGTGCTCACAACTAGCAATGCAATTATACAATAATTTGGCTTCATACTAGGTAAAGCAGTAGAATGTAATCTCTCTAGAAAGTCCATGTAAATGTTTATGAATATATGACTATTGGATCTTTCGTTACAAAGATGCCTAACATGACATTAATTATTGTATCAGATACTCTCCATTTCAGGAGATGCTCTAGGGACTGCATCCTAATTTCCTCCTGGCCAGATAGAAATTAGATATGCGCTGCAGCCCTCAAAATAACTCAATGTACAAATTATCCTTGCGGTTAATCAAGTCACACTCATTCAATGAACTAACAATCGAAATATATATTTATAAATTGTTTTGCAGGGATAAAAATATAAAGCAAAATGAGAGTGCAAATACAATTTGGGAAGTGAAGAAGAACTGAGCAACAACAAAGAAAACTAAGGTGCGGGAAGATCTGCTTCAAAAGGAGGATTATCAGGGACATCTTTGCGCTTGTAAATCTTGGAAAATCCATCATCTTGTACTTGGTCAAGAGTTTTGTTGACTTCTTTTGCAATTAAAACTCGATTTTTCGGCTTTTAACCAAGAAACATAAGCTCTTCTGTTTTCAAGCTCTTTATTGTACTGATTTACTTCGGCTTCGGAATTTTGGACTCTTGTTTTCCAAAATTTTATTTTCCCTCTCTCAGAAGATAAGTGTCGAACAAGGTTTTCATTCTCCAGAGCTTCATGTTTTAATTTGTTCTCAGCTCCTTTAACTTTAGAAGATAAAAGCTCAAGTTGAACGTGCGCTTCATTAGCCTTGATAGAGGCAAGCTCTAGCTGAGTTTGCGTCTCATTATCCTTGATAGAAGCCAACTCCAGTTGCTTGTTGAGTTCTTCCATCCTAATATTTGCAGCACCAAGCTCTCCTTCAGCCTTAGCAGCTCTTGCGGCTGCGTCTTTAATTTTTTCTTCAAAACCTGAAACAGAAGCAACAGGTTAATCAATTCGGGAATAATATTAAATTTCAAATATGCGGTAAAATAGGATACCTCTTGCGAGGGATTCAAACTCTGCTAATTCGCGACCCATTGCACCCTTAGTAACATCAAGAAAATCATATTCTCCCGAAAGCTTGTTATAATTGGCAGTGAGTTGTTGAAGATTTTGATGACACTCATTTAACTCTGTTTTATTATTCCGCAATTGATTCAATTTAGATGCACACCTTGCTACTTCTTTGTGTAAACGGAAGATGTCGGTCTCCCGATGAAGAAAGGAATCAGATAAATTACGGATTCTAGCTTGAGCATCCGCAAGAGCTTTCCCTTTAGCATGAGCTTCCGAAGCTGAGTTATCTCTGTCTTTGATGAGCTGAGTTATGTACCAAGAAAGCTGAGAATTGTGATACGATCCGGAACGAGAGAATCCCGTAAGGATATTCTGACGTTCTACACAAAATTTGCGGTTCTCTTCTTCCAATCTATCAGATCTTGCCCGTGCCTCAAGAACGATATCTTTAGTCCACGATAAAGTAGAATCAAACTCCGCTTTCTTGCGAATTTTCTCCCCAAATAAAAGCCGATGTTGCGATTCTAATTCATTGTACTTCAGTGTGGCCAAATCATGAATAACAACAAGGTCGATAAATCTTGTCTTGATCTCCACATTCTCATTGTTTACACCGCATCCTAGATATAAGTTCTGAATCCCCCGATGATCCCATGAAGTAATTCAGAAAATAAATAAAAAATTTAAGAAAAATGACGAGATAGAAAGAATTAAACCTTGATTTTCAAGGTCAAGCAATTGTTTGCGAAGCGTGTCATTTTCCCGCTTCAAGCCTATAGCTTCCTCTTCTACAGTCCTAAATTGGGACTCCATCATTGTGGACCGCGCCTTGAAGCATCTATACGTTATATGTGCGGCGTTTTGACCATGCGCAAGCTGCGATTTACAGAATTAAAGTTATAAATAAAAGTAAAAACAAGGAGAAATCAAAGGATATAAAGACAATAAGAATACCTACAGAAGAGCCTGTTGCGGGAAAGAATATACTTCTCCATCCGCGAGAGCAATTGTCTCTGCAAGAGAAGAAGGTTGATTTATGAAGAAGGTGGGATCGACAGGTTGACCTTGGCCCCTTAGCTAGGCATCCTTCTCCATGTCATACAGTGCAGCCCGCATGCACTACCGCAAATGCGAGATCGAAGGACTATCCGCTTCCACCGGTAAGGAATCACTTGGGACCGATAGAAGCTCCTTTTACATGAACCAACGAAAGGCTTCTTCTTCTTTATCCAAGAGATCTGAACCTTCCGCAATTCCTTTACCCTTATTCTTCTGCAGGATATCTTTATTTGACTGCATTGCATCAGCAACAGCCACACTCGCAACATTAACCATAGGAGGTCCAATTTCTACCATAGTATTTACGGGAACACTACCCGCTGCACTGGTATCCGCAGACTCATCTGCTACCGCAGCATGTGCACACGCATCCTCTACTTCTAAAGTATTTTTAGGATCACCTTGTATAAGGCGATCCTCTTTGTTAGTTGAATCATCTTCACTTGTGGCAGCTTCAAGTGGCTCATCAACGAATAAAGGAGAGAATTGGAGAAAGAAAGAAGAATCAGGAACGATAGTTTGGTGCGAGAAACTGACCGCAGCATCTGAAGTTTCCGCCACAACACCAACTTGTTCCGCAGATTCATAATTTGTTATTTGAAGAAGAATGGTCTGCTCTTCTTCATGTCTTTCCGGAGCAGAGCTTCCTTCACCTCTCAAGATTGGACGATGAAGGGGAGAATGTCGAATTTCTCCCTCTTCCCTGTCAGTGGAAACCCAGGGTACACCATTAACCTTCTTTCAACCCTATTAATGAACCGCAAGAATTCATTAAATGAAATTCATAAGGATTATTAGAATTCATTAGGTTAATACAATACCTTTTCTGCGGGGGTTGCGGCTTTGCGCTTCACTCCCGCGTCACCTTTTGCGCTCTCATCAGTTTGCAGCTATAAAAAAGAAGAAATTTTAACCACTAGAGAGAAATTTTGACCATTAAGCAATATATAAAGTATGATATAAAAAGACAGAGAGAAACTTTACGACAGTGACAAGTGGAAAATTGAAACCAGTAAAATTCAGCCGCCAAGGACAGTAACCATCAAAACGTTTAAGAAGATTGTAAACCACATTATCTGGGACGAACCCGGAGACCCATGGACCCTCTATGACTAGATGGGTGCAGTACCATTTAAAATCGTGATCCTCATGGATATTTTCCTTTAAAGGAACTTCTATCCCTGGAATGTATTTCAGCTTGGAATTATCAATTTCCGCTAGCAAGCGGAATCCTTCACCACCTTTTGCGGCCCGGGCCAACACTTCATTTCTTGTAATTCTTCGCGAAAATGTTGTCCGCATATGTAGCATGAAAGTTCTCGACTGTGTAATGTTTACGTTCCGTAGGGTTAGGAACGTAACAGGTAAATTGGTTCTTCCTTGGCTTCGCATGCTACATTCGTTCAACACGCGCCACCAATTTCCATTATATTGAGTGACGGATCGGACTAAGCCATGTTGGGATTGGTTACGGATGGCGAGAACCTCAAATTGAAAAGGATTTTCGCTCTGGTACAAAGGATGTTGTAGGGCTGCATCTAATGCTCCCGCAGGAATTAATAGCTTGTTGTTGCTATAATCAAACCCTTCCATCATTTCCATTTTGAAATTTCATCTTCAACCTAATTATAGAAGGAGACTTTGAATCGGCGAAGATGATGTTTCCTTTTGAATTCCTCAAGGTTCACTGACTTAAAGTTACAGCTTTCATGAGACCGCTTGTTCTTAGGAGTAGGATTGTTGGCCGCAACAGGAACACTTGCGGGCTTTGTAGAATCAGAAGGATGACCTTTCGACACAGGATAGCAAGATGATTTCCTAATGAAAGGATGATCATCCTGATGAGAAGCATCACCAGTGACTTTACCCTCGTTTCTTCCAGCCATAATAAATTTTTATCTACATGAGAAAACCAGAAAAGATAAATACACCATGAACAAAAGTAAGAAGAACAACAAGATGAAAGATACAAGGAAGAAGAACAACAAGATGAACGCATAATCAGAATGCCGACCAGCAAACAATTTTTTGATCAAGAGAAAGAAAAAATCATAATAAAGTAATCAAACTTCAAAACAAAGGAATCATCATCATCATCATCATCATTGTCATTCACTCCAACAAATAATAAACACAGAAATATGAATATCATTAGTATCATCATCATCACTGTTTACTCTAAAAAGATGAACAAATATATGAAAGGAAAAGTCAATTGGATTACCTGTAATGAAACTAAAGACAAAAAAGAATCAAATGATTAAGTAAACAGAAAACTTGATCCCGATGCAAAAGTTCTTGATCACAAAAGTTTAGGAGAATGAAAAGACGCTGAAGAATCTTTGAAAAGCTCAGAAGAATCAAAAACACAAAAACTTTAAGAAGAAGAAGACAAATGATATAAAAAATAGAATGAGGGATATGACTAACATTAAATAGAAGAAAGATGAAACGGAAAAACCGTCGAAAAATGAAAAAGGGAGAAACTTTATCAGAGATTTAATTACCTTGAAACGGCCAACTGACAAAAACGTGGGAAAAGACGTTACTGCTAGTGAAAAAATCAGAAGAAAGTGAAACTAAGCATGGAAAGAGAAGTTATTGCAGGTGTGAAATTCAAAAAGGTAATAATTATTTTTCCTTTTCTAAATTTTTTCCATGTGTCAAAATTTGAAAGAAAAAAGGGGGCAAATTGTGAGGGAATAAATTCCAAACTACACTATTCAAAAACTATTGGAGAAGTAACAAGTTACGATGGGACGATAAACACTGAAACAAAAACCTTTGAGAAGTACTGAACAGACATATGAAAATTCGATTTAAACCTGACAACATTGTTGCATGATCGACACGTGGGTTGCGGGAAACAAGACACACTGCTCGAAACAGATAGCCTTGCTGACTGACTGACACCCAAGTTGCGGGAAAACCTGACACAGTAAAAGGAAATGATGAGCATCGATGCATGAGAGACACATATCAGCTTTATAGGTTGCGGAACAGAGAAAAATGAAGCGTGACAAATCACTTTCAAGGGCCACGTGTCAGACATGCTATGACTCTAATAAGACCGCAACGTTCATCCAAATCCAAAAACAACAACTTGAACGCAAGTTCGCAAAAGAGTTACGTGATATCTAGTGAGAAACCAAGAGAAATAAGCAAAGTGCATGCTAAGTCTTGAGGGAAACACGATCAAGCCTTGCGGAAAATACAAATAAGTCTTGCGGAATTACACTTCATTCCAAAGAATGGATAAGAACAAATAGGTGGAAAGGTAAATTGGGGGGACCCATCAAATTGGCTATAAATACAAAGCTCATAAACAAGAAAATGGACTGGAAAATCTGGAGAAAAGTTGGACATAAGGCATAGAAGCATAGCAAGAGTTTAGGTATGAGACTTGTGTAGATTATTAATTCAATTGTTCTTTGATTAACATGATTATAACTTGATACTACATAATACTTCTGTAACTTGTGATGAAGAATAATAAAAATGATAAAAAATCTTTATCACCCGTGGATGTAGACAATTTGATTGTCGAACCACGTTAAATACTTGAGTCAATTTATTTCTTGATCTGATTGATTATTATCTTCTAAGTATTAATATGAGTTGATTTTATGATAAGATATCAAACTTTACTATGTTTCAAATTTTATTGTTGTGATCCAAAGATGCAAGATTTTTGGTAATCACACCCCTAACTGGGTTAACGACATTTACTCCACCAGATCCACTATCTCCACCGGTTTTAAGACAAGCTAATCCAATACAGTAACCTACTAGTTCAGTTACTATAGAGAAACTGATGTCCATCAATAATTCAATATCAATAAACACACTATCATCATATTCCTTACCCTTGAAACTTTCTTGTAAATCGAAAAAATAACACTTTTCCCACCATGTATATCAACATTGAAGAGATTAAATACGAAAATTTTAATATTTTGATGAAGAGCAAAGTGTTTTCTGGCAAATCTTGTATCATTGTTAATAGAATTGCACCATAACTTACTTACATACATATATCTGGCAAGAGCCCAAGCTGGTAATCTCATCAAAACGCTGTCGACTATTAGTTCCTCGGGAGCAAAAAAAAATTATCTGGAGGATGAGGAGTAGAATGTAATAGATAATTGATATCTATTTTTTTAAGTTTAAGAAAATCAACGGGCTTGGTTTAATCATATAACTATTTTTATTAGAACAAAAATCAATGGATGTTGATCCAACACGTGTTTATTTTGGATTTTATGTTAAAAGGTATTATGGGATTTCCAGATGTTATTATTTTAATTTTATACACACGTGAACTGCACATGGTCATGTAACTGGGTATTCAAGGTAGAGTTAATGGAAGGGAGGTTTTACCTATTTCGAATTAATAGGGGATGTAATGCAAATTAGCATATTATTCAGGGGGGTAACACAAAATCCCCCTAGACGAAGCATTAAAGGAATCAATTAAACTCAATCTATTTGGAACCCACCTATCCTTCCAAATTTCTATATATTTACCATCACCCACTTCCCAACAATAGTTTCTTTTAATAATCTCTAGACCCCTACAAACCCCTTTCCAAATCCAAGAGACTGAAGTCTCATTAACAGAGTGAAAATGATTATTATTAGGAAAAAAATATTTATCCTTATATATCCTAGTCCACAGAGCATCTTGTTCAGTTACACGCTAACTTAGCTAACAAGGTAGAGTTTAAATATTTTGTTTGTTTTTTTCTTATATTTAAGCCACCTAAAACTATTGGTTTAGTAACATTATCCCAATTCCTTAAATATATTCCTCTTGCTGAAACCTTTTTATTCCACCAAAACCTCCTTTATATTGCATCTATCCTATCAGTCATTTTTTTGGGCATTGGAAACACCGCAAGGTGATGTAAAGCCAAAGTTCCAAGAACTGACTGTATCAAGACTATTCTACCAGATTGGTTGACATGTTTACCTTTCCAACTTCCTAATTTCTTATCAAAATTATCAATAAGATGCCTAAAAGTTTTTACCTTATTTTTTTGTATCAATAATGGCATAGATAGATACTTATCATAAAGACCTAGTATTTTGATGTTAAAGATGCTAACAATTTGATTAATAATTTTAAGGTCTGTTTTAGGGCTAAAAGTTATACCTGATTTGTCGAAATTAATAGCTTGCCCAGAGAACTTACTAAACAGATGAAGGATGCTCTCCAAACTCCTAATACCCTTCACAGAGTTCCTAGAAATACAAAAAAATCATCATCAAAAAACAAATGACTTACTAGAGGACTAGTCTTAGATGCTTTTAATCCCCTGTATCTGATTATTAGATTTCGTTGTAATCAACATTTTTGAAAGAACATTCATACATATTATGAACAAGTAAGGGGATAAGGGGTCTCCCTGTCTGAAACCCCTTGTAGGATAGAAAACATCACCTGGAGATCCATTCAGTAAGATAGATGTTGAGACTGTAGTAATGCATTGCTCAATCATTCTGCACCAATGATCATGAAACCCTAATCTTTGTAAAATATCAATCACAAATTTCCACTATATTTTGTCGAAAGCTTTTGACATATCTAGTTTCATGCCATAAGCCCATATTTAGATCTATCTTTTCTTATGGTATCTACCAGTTCATGAGTTATTACGATATTATCCGTAATCTGCCTAGAAGACAGAAAAACATCTTGGTATGGACTTATAAACTTGGCCATTGCAGTTTTAAGCCTACTAGCAATGAGCTTTGAAATTATCTTATACCTCACATTGCTCAAACTTATGGGTCTGTAGTCTGCTATCGTCCTAAGAGTACTTGTCTTAGGTATGAGAGACATAAAATAGTGGTTCATTTTCCTATGGAGATAAGCTGAACTAAAAAAGGCCTTAAACATTTTAATTGTATCACTACCTACTATTTCCCACATCTGTTGATAAGAGCCTGGTGGGTACCCATCAGGCCCAGGACTAGTCCAAGGTTGCATTTACCACACAATGCTTCTGATTTCATCATCAGTAGGAAGATGAATGTGAAATTCATTCTCCTCAGCAAATATGCAAGGTTTAATGATATTCAGGAAACTACTATTTTCGCAAAGTGATCCTTAAGATTAGATGCTAATATAGCCTTATCAGTGATCCATATGCCAATGCTATTTTACAGAAAGTCTATTTGAGTTCGCATTTTTCTAAACTTAACTTTTTCATGAAAGTACCTAGTGTTTTTATCATCAAAAGTTAAGATATTTTCTTTAGCTCTTTGTATATAGTACACTTGCTGGACATTATACCAATATTTAAGAACCTCTCTTAATCTATTCGTTTCCTCAACACTAACAGAAGAGTCTATATTCATATTTACCTCAACTAACTGTTTCTGCAAGTCTACAATATGACTCTGGATATTACCAAACGAGTGATAATTCCATTGTATTAAAGCCACTTTAACATTATAAAAACATTTTGTGTGCCTGAAAGCATGATACCTATCAAGATTAGTATTCCAGTTGCTATCCACTACTTCTCTACAACTATTGTCCAATAGCTAGCACTTATTGAATCTATAGGGCCTCATAGATAGGTTGCGATCTCTAGGACTATCTAAAAGGATAGGCACATGGTCAGTTCCTATACTAGCCAAGTGGTAGACAATGACATTTGGGAAGAAAGCAAACCACTCCCCATTTTCCATTGCCCTATCCAGCCTTTCCATAATCAAAGCATGGACACTTCTGCGGTTAGTCCACGTAAATGGATTACCCACAAAATTAACATCAGATAGACCTAAATTATCAACAAAGTCTTGACAACATCTAATTGTGTCTGAGGTATCAAATTTCCACGACCCATTTTCTCTTCCTGCCTAATAACAAAGTTCATGTAACCTATCACTACCCGTGGGCAGACATATCTAGAAGCTAATTGTCCCAAATCATCCCACTAGCTATCCCATCCATCATTCGAAAGGGCCCCATACATGCAGTTTAGTAAAGTATGACCACGTCTAGAATCCATGTTAACAATCACATAGATGAAATTCCTATTCATATCAACTAAATCTACATGAACACCATCCTTCCACAGCATAAATAATCCTCAAGATGCACCCACAGGATTTACATACAAGTAATTCATATATTTATAGTTATATGTAAACCTAAACATCTTAGAATTCATTGTTTTTTTTTCAGACACAAAGATGATGTCTGGGTCATTTGCCCTGATTAGCTCTCTTAGGTGTTGCCTAGTATACTTATTCCCAAACCCTTGCACATTCCAAGCCAAAATTTTCATGATGCTAAGATTTTCCAATAAGAAAAGCAAACACACAAAATACACCTAGTCCTACCATAATTATGTAGAATAGTATGCAATCTCCAACTAATCAGAAAAAATAACCACCCACAGCTTAGGTCAAAGTTTCTCCTAGACCAGTTTATAAGAAAATTTGAAACTACCTTAATACTCATAGTAGACACCAACATAACAAAAGTTAGCAATAAATTTCTATTAGGTATAACAGAAATAACAGAACCCAAAACAATTAATTCAGATGAAAAATTCACATAGAGATCAATTGAATCGCAATTCACCTGATGACCCACAATCCCTAAGTCTACACTAAGGGATTTGAAGCCCCATTTGCAAACTTTATTTGTCAATTTCACCTGAAAATTCAATTTAGATGGTAAGACTAAATTAATCAGAGAGGGGTAATCGAACTCAATAGTCAGATTTCCAAGAGTAAAGCTTAGAATAAAGAGATTTCTATAGCACATATAGACATGCAAAACGGATAAAGAAACACTCAGATGACCTAACAAACAATTTTTGTAAACAAATAAACTATGAAGAGCTGAATTATAAGGAGATGAGAGGATAAAAATCACAGATTGATTTGAAATTACAATAAAAACCTTATTTGTAGTACTCCTTTGTGTAACAGCATCCAGGAGATGAGTATTATGTGCAAGTTGTTCACATCCATCCAAATCTGAATCCATTATCTTCATATCTTCGTCACTGGTAGCTTTGGTATGATTCTCCATGGAAATAGCTCTACCATTTTCAAGACCTAGGTTTTCTTGTCTCTGGCTATCACTAAGGAGAATAGGAATTTTGATAATTTTGGTCGAGGAGATGAAGATTGTCTTCTCTACCGTCCTATCTAGATCTTTTTGTTCTTCTTGGGTCAAGCCCATCTGACTTAGCATTACTCATCCCATCACTATTAACAGGCCCACCAACGTTTCTTAACATTTCTTCCACCTTGTGTGCATTAGCAAGATACTTCCTCAATCATTTTAAAAATCCATAAACTAAGAGCAATTTTTCACATTTTTCTTCACCATGCTCCAGTACATAACACTTCGGGAAGATAATCTTTGGTTGCTTCCCATAGTGATATATAACCCACGCTTTTTGTTTTGCAGCAGTATATAACCAATTTCCCCTTTTCATTTGTTTTTTGATATCCACTTCAATTTTAGTAGTCACAACCCTTCCTTTAACATAATATCTTTTATTATACCCATTTGGGATTACTCTTCCTATATCCATACACAATTTTTCAATTATTCCAGCATCAATATGTTCAAGCGTATTCCCTTTTAACAAGACTGAGAACACCTGGTGAGTAAAATTATAGTCACAAAGATCAATTTTTATATCATAATCACGCAAAATTAATAAAGATTTATTAATAATCCATGACACACTTTAAAGAACCTCATCATGATCTTTTGCATTTTTGATCTTAAATAAAAACAGATTTCTCCCTATAGTATGGATACAAACTTTTTTATACCGTCTTCATATTATGTTCACTTCTTTTTGAACTGTCTAAAAAACAACATGTTGATGGTGATTTTTCTACAAGGGAGGAAACTGTAATATTGATTTTGCCTAGATGCAGAAGCATGAAATAAATATGTATAAATTCCTGACCCGGTATTAGAATTATGAATACATACTCTTATCCTACATTATGTAATAAAATCGAGAAAGGATATTCAGCTCCTGGATAAATTAGCCCTGTAGCTCTTTTGCATATATATGAACTATAGAAATTTCAGAGCCATACTCAACTAAATCCTCATTATTTCATGTGCGTTCATGCAAACTATTTGTATTATCCAGAATTATATCGATTATACAAAATTGCGAACATTCAAAAAGAGGTTATGCCGTATGTGAACAAAAATGCTAATTAGATGCATACCATCTAATTGTAGAGTCGCATCAAATATTATTTCAAGTTACAAACTTCCGCGAATGAATCTCTTAAATATGTTTTGTATGCACTGCATAAAGTTGAACACATATGCTAAACAATTAAATCTCATGCGACTGAGAAGCCCTAAATAAGCCATAATTATGTCCATAGCATTAGCAAATGCCAAGGCTAGCGGCACGTAGGCAATGGCCATGACACCAGCAACTTCCAGTCCTAGCGAGCCCTCCACACTCACAACACCAATAAGTAGCACACACATGTGTCAAAACGCCAGGAAAAAGATAACAAAGCCAATATAACACGCCAAACAAGCACCATGAGTGCTAGCGGCAGCGCAAGCGCTAGCTGCGCTGCTAGCGCCCCTTTTCCCTATTTTCTTCTTTTTCCTCTTGTGCTTCTGTCACGTCGTCCTCTTCGCCCATGCCAGTGCCATTCCTTGCTTGCTTGACCTATCATCATGCTTGCACCATCACCTAAGCTACAACCATGACATTGGTAGGTGCTAGAAATGATGTTTTCTGTAGTTGTGGTAAGAATGGTTCAAACTTTCGAACTTGTGAGGATTGATTTTTGATTTAATAAATTAATTTTAAATAAAAGTATACACAAAATATGAAAATAATATTTACAAATACTGTGGTTATGGATTTCACCATTAACCACTTTTAATTGGTTCCAAAAATAATAATTTTACACAATTCTAACTCAAATCAGTGACTCTAATTTTTGCCAAAGGTAGATTTTTAAAATATCAATTGTAAATCACAAGCATGGCTCATCAAAAGCTCTAGGTCCTAGCATAAACCCTCAAATAAAATCACAATCAATTGAGAAAAATCATAATTTCAATGAAAAATAAATGCAAAAGTCATAAAAGAATTATTAAAAGTTACTAATTAATCATGGAAAAATGGCTTCCTCCTTGCCTCAGTGATGGGGTTTAGCTCATCTTACTCAAAACACCCTCAAAAGATTGGTAAATAGCTCAAAAGTGCTTGAAAGATGAAAAGAAACTAAAAGTAATGTAACAGGAAATCTGCAACGTTTTATGGATGTTACAGAGTAACTGTTGCAATAAAGCTTGAATATAAACGTTGCAGATGCTAAGATATCCGTTGTAGATGTGTTGAAGAAACCATTGCAGATGAAGATAAACGTTGCAAATACGAAGATATCCGTTGCAAATGGATGAAAAAACCGTGGCTGAGAGGTTGAA
>JAJJMC010003159.1:84633-96861 GCA_023531435.1 Papaver californicum
TTCACTCGACCTCCTATTTATAATAGAACACTTCCACAACTCCAAATCTCGTGAATATCTTTTTGTTAATGAGAATCAATTCTTGGCAGTAAAGAGAAAATATTCTCGATCTGATTTTGTTCACGATCCTGATATTATTTTAATTATGTTTCCTCTTCAAACACAAGAAAAATAGTTGTTTCCTCAGTAATAATTCCCAGGATATACTCGAGAATGCTTCCTTTCTTCTTTGACTCGAAAGAATATTTCTCTTCCTGATTTAGCGAGAATCAAATATTTGTTGTGATTTTGTTGTGGTAAATCATGTGCACACGAAAGGAAAGAATGTGTCCTTGTCTTAACTGTCCAGAATCAAAAATATCTCTCAAATCACGTACCAATCTTCACAGCCGTGAACTCCCGCCAAAATTCATCTTTGAATTTTAAAAGGTGGGTGCCCTGAACCAAAAAATGGGTGTCTTTATCAAATCCAAGGGGGTGCCTTTAACAATTGCCTGGGTGTCTTTAACACTTTTGATGGGGTATTTTTAGCATTTTTAGCCGATTTTTCCACGATTATTTATTCTTCCAAAAATACCTACAAACATAATAAAATGCCAAAATTAGTACAAAAATGAGAACTAACAATATTTAGAATTGAGACAAATCAGACACAAAAATGTGTCTATCAAATACCTCCAAACTTATTATTTGCTAGTCCTCGAGAAAATCTAATCTAGAAAATAAAAATAAATCTAACTCACTTTCGCAGGCATCGCGGTTGCATTTAGTGTGTGCAACAAGCCTTTGAACCCATAGGTGTCCCTATCGGACGAGTTTTATCTCGTGAGGGTTTACAAGAGATATACCCACAAAACCTTTACTAAAAACCCTAGCTACTTGCAAACGATTGAGGGTAAACACTAAACAAGCTATTTAGTTGGCATACTACATTCTTTGGCTATGGAATCATTACCCTATATGAGTCCAAGTGTTGCACACAAGTTTTCACTCAGCGTACTAAAATTCATACAAGAATTCAAAACTCTACTTAGATAGTTGCTCAACCATGATACTCAGAATCTATCAAAGTACAATCACATGAAAAGATTTAGAAAATGGATATAGGCAAAATGAAGTTTGCGCATGATGACTAAGGTGAACGGTGTTTCCCATATATGTCTGAATGTCAGTGCCAGGATGAATCCTAATAGATTGAGATACGCTCCCACTAGTCTTGCTCCTTATACTAATATCGACTCAGCTGATATATACAAGGGTTCAACGGTCGATTTATTGAAAATAAAACAATTATTTATTATTTTTAAATGTACTGACAACATGATTGGAGCAAATGAATCCAAGCGCATGCTCCTTATCAGCATCATATATGATAGTTCTCATGGATTCAGCATCAATCCTCGATTTTTATTTATTTATTTTATTTTTATTTTTTATTTTATTTTATTTTTTTAAATAATGGTATAAATAATACAATAATGGGGCTTTATCTCAAACACTCTACTTCATCCCGACAACGATAACAATTCGATATTGGCGCCTCACACAATCACTAAGAGAAACACAAAAATTACAAAAATAAAAACAGAAGGTGATATGGTCGAGATAGACTCTGAGATATGGGGACAACTATCATGTTATTTCTAACACCTGAGCTAGACATCCTTTTATGAATAAACCATTTAGCCGGGCACACGAATTCCTATAGAAAAAGAGCTAAGTTTCCATCTACCTAGAATGGTTAGTGTCATCCTGAATTGTTCACAAGTTTCTAGACTTTGGAGTTTCATATTTCACTAAAAGTTTCTCCCTTACCCAATCTAACATTGTCCTCAATGTTATAAAGATGAATTATTACAAGAATGAACAAGGAGAAACTGTTACCAATCGAAGGAAAGGAGTTAAGGAAAGATATTATCGTGTCACATGAGCATGGGTTACCTCCCAAGAAGTGCTAAGTTTAAAGTCTTCAGCCAGACTAAGAAAGAATTAGTCACCTCATAGAATCAGATAGCAATAGTCGGAACAACTGTGGGTCATCTGAATAAAATAATGATATCAGAAATAGAAAGAAACTACAACAGACCCAGAAAGTGAACAAACAAAGTACACCCTTATCCCTATCTAGTGTCTTGTTTAAGACAATTGCATCTAGTTGAGGTTCAGTTCGGGCTCTATAAAAGGGTCTAGATAAAATATTTTCATGGGTTGGATTTCCTTATAGGCGGGATCAACAGGATCAGGGTATAAAGTCTGGAGTAACTCAACTAATAAATTTGAAGCGCATAATAATAACCTGAATAATTGTGGATCCTCAAAGTCAATCAGATGTGACCCACACAGTTGACTACAACGAATGTGGTCATTCTTAAGCAAATGTGTCGATTCTAATTTCCTAAAGTAATTAGGCTTAGTCTCAAAACTTAATAACTGACACATTTTAAATTCAAACGTTCCCACAATTGGAAGAAAATTTTTTGGTGGGAAAACAAGTCAATCTTGGTATTATTGCCTAGGTGAACCACATCGACCAGAGGATGGGTTTCTAACAACTGAACTTCTTTTTGGATAACAACAGGCTCAGAGAATCTAGTTTGAAGATGATCTTGAAAAATGGTAGAGGTGCAAATGTCAAGTCCCAAGTTAGGGACTTTTAGCAAGGATACTTGACAATCACAAGAATCATCGGCACCCCCAAACTTAGGGTGGACATTACTCTCAGATGGACTAAAAACTGTTGGTTGGATTGTAGGGTCCTTAAGTTCAGAACTACATTCAGCTTCCTCTATAGAAGGAAATAAGGTAGACTTATAAACTGGTAGAAGTTCAAACTTAGCTTTCCATATATTATAAGTGTTCATAAAAGAAGCTAAAAGTAATGTAACAGGAAAGTTGTTTCCTCAGTAATAATTCCCAGGATATACTCGAGAATGTTTCTTTTCTTCTTTGACTCGAAAGAATATTTATTTTCCTGATTTAGCGAGAATCAAATATTTGTTGTGATTTTGTTGTGGTAAATCATATGCACACGATAGGAAAGAATATTTTCTTGTCTTAATTGTCCAGAATCAAAAATATCTCTCAAATCACGTACCAATCTTCACAGTTGTGAACTCCCGCTGAAATTCATATTTGAATTTCAAAAGGTAGGTGCCCTGAACCAAAAAATGGGTGCCTTTATCAAATCCAAGGGGGATCCTTTAACAATTTTCTGGGTGTCTTTAACACTTTTGATGGGGTGTTTTTAGCACTTTCTAGCCGATTTCGCCACGATTATTTATTCTTCCAAAAATACCTACAAACATAATAAAATGCCAAAATTAGTACAAAAATGAGAACTAACAATATTTAGAATTGAGACAAATCAGACACAGAAATGTATCTATCAAGAAACACCACAGTCAATCTAGTAACATTTATATGCATCATTGTCGCTAGTACAAATTGTATGTTGCAAATATACCACAAATATGCCTTTTGCCATGCTAAGTTGGCATAAACTTACTAGTAACATTCTATTACAACAAAACTCAGAGTCCATGACTCCACAAACTCTTATGAGAAATCAAATCATATTACATGGGGGGATTCTTCATGGGTATTGGCTTTGTGGTTTACAGAAACATGTAGCGTGGCAACACCCTATGATGAAGAAGTTACAAGATAGTGGTAAGGTTGAAGCAGTTGATGGAGTAATTGAGTAATGGTTTCCCAAAAATTCCAAGGTGGTTATACCATTATCCCACAACTTTCATCTCTCCATCTCTTCCTCCACTACTTACAAGGAAATCATGTGTTCCCAAACCATTATAAATATGGTACTTAGCCATTTAAAAAAGGAGGACAAGCTTACCATTCTTTACAAGCTATGTTATTCTCAATAGTTCCACATCTCTACACACAATTTATCACACTTATTTCTTTCAACTTTCTTTGTTTCCTTCCCTTAAGATCAACCCATTTTCTCTCCTTGTGAGCGAAGCAAGACGGAACGGCTACTATCGTGGTTTAGGCTTGTCTTGTACGATTTTGATTTCCGAATCTAAAGAAAGTACTTCAACGGTACATTGTTTTTTATAGAAGTAACTTTTAGGTACTAACAATTGGCGACCACAGTGGGAGATCAATCTTTCGATCACGAATCCAATTATTCAAGCGTCTGAAAATCAATTCTTCAACCGTTCTAAAATGGTTGATCTTAGGTCAGGTTCATCAACAAATCCCAATTTGAGTTCAAAAACCATTTCAAACCCCGGCAACACCAGAGGTGGAGCTCCAGAAATCGTCCCTCAAAACACTACCGTTGAAAATGCCAACACTCATTTCCGTACCACTGAAGGTTCCAAAGACAAGAAGCAAGCATCACTACCCAGAAGGAAGTTCTTACCTTTCTTAAGGCTTTAACGGAACAATTATTACTGAAGCAATGTCATCGTCAAATGGAAAAAATCTAAGAACACTACTGTCGGCGACGCGAACACGTCAAAAGCTAATTCCCAAGCAGATAATGAAGTACAGGTTATCACCGACCGTGTATAAGAGAATTCAACAACAACAAAACTTTGTCTCTCGTGAATACTTGGAACGGCTCCTGCGAAGCCGTGGAAAGGAAGATTCACCTTTATTCCATCAACACCAACCCGACACAAATTCAGAGGATTGCACTTCCGAACGGATAATCGTCGCATTCATTCTCATTGTACGATGGCACCGGAAACGTTTGAGAACATACATCTCGATTCTTGGAATCGTTAGGAGTGCATGAATATAACCAAGTGTTGCATCTCAAAGAATTCTCCAAATCTCTTACGGGGAGAACTTATACCTGGTTTAACAACCTTGCCCCCAACAACATCTCTAGTTGGTCTCAGATAGTCAATTTTTTTTATAAAAAGTATTTATTTGTTTATGAGGAAATCACTCTCTCGTACCTGGGAAGAATGTTCCAGAGAAACAATGAGCATCCTAACGAATACGTGAAGAGGTCCAGAACACAAGCTCTCGACTGCCATGACCAGAACGTAACTAAGCAACAATTGGTAGAGCTTTGCATTAATGGTATGATTCCTGTTATCGTGCTTTATTAAAAAAATTACTATTTCAAACCATCTCTGAGCTAAATGAGGCCGCCAAGAGATCAACAACAACTGCTCCGGCCTTGCTGGAAAGAACAAGACCCGCCAGAGAAGAAAGCCATAGGGACACCCTTGGAAGTAGACGTCTGGTGAACAAAAAACATTCCACCCAACACTCCATAGGTGTTTTCACTGAGGAAGGAGGCAAGATAAAGTCAGCATCTCAATTGGCGTCGCAGACTAAGTGCGCCGCGTCGACCCCAGCGACGGCCCCAACACTAGTTCAAGGACAAGGCTCAGTTAAGACTCCGTGTCAAATACAACAAACCAAAACAGATACAACGATCTCATACTTCACTTTCCCATAGAGGAGGTCCTCGAGCTGTTAGAATTATGGGTACAAAATGAGCTATCAAGTTACCACATGTGCGACACCCACCAACCGAATAGGACATGTCAGATCCAAAATACTATCACTTCCACAGATTTGTCAACCATCCCGCCATTGAATGCAATAGTTTAAGGCGTATCATCAGAGAAAATATCAATTCAGGAGAGCTATGCCTGGGGACTGAAGGTGTCCACAAAGATACCCTCCCGGTCAGGAGCTTCACTCTCTCTGGAGACTCAGTCAACAAAATTGTCCAATCTATGATGGAACGTCTATATGAACTTCTTTACCTATCAAAGGCACAACACAAGGATATATTTTCCTCCCTCAATCGTGTTGTGTCAGGTAAATGTCTACTCTTCACTGAAAAAGGTACTGTATATCCTGAGCCCGCTTCAAAAGACATAGTCATCAAACATGATGAGAAGCCTAGCTTGGGACTTCTCGCCATTGTATTTCTCAAGGACACTAAGTTTGAACAAATGCTAATCGATACGGGACCACCCTCAATATCATCACCATCAAAACTCTGAGATATGTGGGAATTTCCGGATACGAAGCTACACGTTCGCCGACCGTAATCAAGAATTCTGACGAAAGTCCAGGAGTGCTTACGACACATCACTCCTGAGGTGATAATGGGTGACACCCGAACACATAAAAAGTTTCACATTATCAAAGAGGATTCAAATTACGCATGATTCTGGGACGCCCATGGGTCCGTAGCGACAAGATGGGAGCAAGTGTATCCCCTTTACCGGCACCAACCCCTCCGAGACTCTCAAACAAGCTAGCAAATCCAGAGGATTGCCTATCACACAATTTTTGCCGCACAATAAATCTGGATGTGAAGCAGTTGCCCGGAGAGGATATGTAGTCATATATTCAAAGGTTTCACACAAAATTAAGTCATATCCAACCAATTTCTTTGCAACTAGCGATCCCACGTCCCATCAAAGTTTAGGGACTTGACCCGGATATCAACCCTACTCTGACTCGGTGATGTGAATGGGAAGTTGATCCTTTTTAAAATTTTATCAAATGGGTATGGATTATCTCTATTGGAGATAAGAAAATTAGTAACCCGGTTATTCAGAAGACATGTCATGAAGATAAGGGGCCTGAACCCAATTCCTTCTATGTCAGAGATACGGTGGGGAAAACTACAACCTCTCCTAAAGAAGAGTCGTATCTTGTCATTGAAAGATTGATCGGTAGTTACTACAAGCTTGTCAATACTGACAAGCCATAAGGAGTGGTTATACATGGAAAGTTTCTTAAAGCTCACTACGCTTAAAGCATTCTACCACTGCTTCACAACATTTCCTTGTTTTACACAATATTTGTAATTCCTCTGAAATGTTTGCAATATCTTACATTCATACTTAGGATTTCAATTTATTAATCAAGCTAAGTATTGTTCTTTTCAAAAAAAAAAAAAAAAAAAACCTTGCAAATCATTTAGAAAGTCTAGGAAAACTCCTTGAAAACTGGTTTAGCACCTTCAGCGTATTCCTTCTCCATTTGCTCAAGAGTCTCAATCACAAGCTTAAACTCCTAAGAAATCCTATCAACTTCACATTTAGCCTTGGCAACCGTCTCCAAGTTATAAGTTACGACTTTCTCCTGCAAATTCCTTTCAATAACTTCCAAATGATGACGAAGCCATGAGACATTAAGCTCAGCTCTCTCAGCTTCATTCAAAGCATCCTTCCAGTCTCAAAACACTATCTCAATGATTTCTCTACAGGGAAGAGAAATCATTCCATCCAAATTTGGCAGCAACACAAACACATTCTTCTCTAGAGTACGACAGTTTTCAGGGTTACCTACGAATAAATGGCCAAACTTCTTCCATACTTTGGTATATAGCTCAGCATAGGAGGACGGAATAGTAAAACCTCTGACGCACACATGTCCAGGCCGAATTCTATCAAACCTGAAGTCAAATCTAACTTCAGCGTTCGGGTACTCAATTGGAACAATCTCCATCGTGTCAGTATTTTGTATAATAACACCACTCAGAGTGCTTTCTTCAACAACCGCGTCATGGAAATCTGTTTTGGTTCGTCCCCCTCGCCCTCCGCCCCAAAAAAAAAAAAAACCAGAAACATTATAGAAATAAAGAGTTCAAATATCTCAAGCACAAGGAATTCAAGCACAAGTCATGAAATTCATAAAATATATTCATTAGAAACCTAAACATGTACTACAAAGTGTTTTGGGTCATGGCATATGGTTTAGAAAGGTTATGGGTCGTTTTGCAAAAATGTCGTCAGAAACGTTTTTGCACTGCCCTCCAGAAGAATTGAAACTGGCGCTAATTGGTAAGGAATATGGGGGTGATATATGTGTCGAATTATTTATAAGGATGTATAATACAATATGTTAAAAGGTCACGCCAATCGAATAAACGGTCTGCTAAGGGAGGCCAAAACACTCGACTACATGACGGCTGAAAACCTACAGAATTCTTCCTGGAAAGTTCTGAACTCTCATTGTCAGGTATTTTTCACCTAGTAAATGGAATCAAAATCCATAAATTATTTTTGAAAATTTATCTCTTTATTTTATCTAAAAAATGAGAGGTCAACCACCTAATTCCGACTTCGGACGAAGATTCTACGGCCGTTACGGTAAGAAGACCTGAATCTGAATTTTTCTGACAACGAAAACTGCTAAAGTCTTTCATGAAATCATGTATGATTCTATATATTGGGTGGTTTAAGAAATATAATCATTTCATTATGATTCTAAAACAATAGAGTAAACTTACTTGGAGCTGTGACAATCCATCGGAAGCAGAAGGCACCCCATAATGCGACTCGCCACAAAGTTCTTCGTTTTCAGCTCTGGATTCTTCAATTTCTTCAGTCTCAAACGATTTTTTAGGTCCATTGTCATCTCGGCCTTCTTTATCAGTATTTCCAACCGCAACAGTACTTTCTGATAATAGGGTATTCGTGTTGCTAATCATCTAAGAATAACGATTATTCATAAGAATCAGAATTCATCAAGTTCAGTAAAACGAAAGATTATGTGACATGGTGATATTCAAAAGAAAGTTTACTTACAACATAAGGAGACGAAACACCAATAACATCTGGGATGCCAAACTTGAAAGGTTGAATACTCAAGTCACCTTGATGAGTAACGCTCCTAGACTACGCAAAGATACTTGTCAGGACAAGATATATAAGTACTTCACGCATAAAAGAAGAGTAAAAGAAATATGAAACACTTACCTTTTTCAAAGGACGGTCTCCACTTCCAGACATATTACTCGTGGTCTCTTATCTACGGAATGAGGAATGACATTCGCCATAATATCAGATGCAAAGTAGTTTGGGAGCCACAACTGCAAGAAACGAATTAAAAACTTAATTACTGAGTAAATGATGGTGATTCAACGGAGGATGATTTAAGGTACCTGTGTCAAGTTGACAATCGAATCACGCCTCGCTTCAGAAGTAATTTTCAAGTTCGGTCGAGCTGCTAACTCCTTCTCAGAAGGTTCACCACGAACACCAGAAGGCTCACTAGACACAAAGTTCTTAAGGAGGGTATGCGTTCCAGAAATCAGCATATTCATTAGTGACATGTCCTTTTCTGTCGGCCTAGAGAAAGGGAATGCTTCGACCAGGAATGGTACAGGCACCCTCAGATCGCTGGATCACGTCTATAGGAGGCGCCGTAGCACGGTAACAAGGAATGAACTACTCAAACCGCATTTGTCGAGCCGGCATATCGATGTTATAATCTGCATAATATAATTATCAGAGCGAACATCAAGAATATACCCTGGAGTACAACCATTCATAAAAGTGGCCTCACCAACTGTAGCAATATTACCCTCATCACTTGGGCCAGGGCATACGATAATATCAGAGCTCTCAGCAAAAGTCTTCGGTGGAATCACATGTGGAAGCCTCGAACCCCAATCTCTGAAATTCACCTTCTTCTCATTGTTTATTAAACTAATAAGACTAACAGAAGAAGGTTTCTTCTTACTCCAACAGAGTATTCTAGCATACTCTATCTCTGCACTTGATAAGAAGGCTTGGCATTTGGCGCATATTCAAGAAAATGTTCCCATAACCAGGCTTGCATAAATATAACAGGGATAAAAGACTTTATCTTGGCATGACCATTAGAAATCCTCCTGTCACGAATAAAAGAATCCAAATAAGAGTATAAAGATCCTAGAAACAAATTACCAAAAGGAATAGTCTTTCCACCGGTAAGCGGAACAAGTGAAGGCTTCAATTAACCTCCAGGAGAATCTTCGAACACGTCTCTGGAAAGCCAAAGTACAAGGAATGCAGTAATGCGTAAAAGGTTGTCAACAACAAGGCCGTCAACACTTGTACTTCCGTTCCACCATTAGTCAACCCAAACCGAATAATTCTTGTTATGGCGACGACCAGACTTTTGTAAATCTTTTATTTTCTGAACAAGGATAGCGCCATATTTCTTCTCCTCCTCCTCAGATCATTCAAGTGGAATGCTACCACCAACAGGCAGTTGCAGCAAGACTACCACGTCCTCCAAGGTGATTGTTAACTCACCCCAAGCACATGCTGCTGAATGAGATGGACCGCACTAACGAGAAGCAAATGCAAGAAGACCCTTCGTTCCCTTTTTAATTCTCCAAGTCTCAGACACTCGCACAACATGGAGTATCTTAGCATTTTCTAGAACCATCTTCACTCGAGGATTCTTCAACATAATTTTAGCCCATCATGTTCAATCAGACAAATGAATTTGGTACGTCTTAAAAACAACAGATGAGGGAATGTATTCTCTTCTCTGCAAACAACACTTAAAAAAAACATGCGGATAAATACTTTGAGGCTGGGGAACGCTATTATGTTCGGAATAAAATTGCTAATATAACCAGGGTCAGCAGTCTCTTCAATAACACCATCAAAGAATTTATCATAAATGCTGGGCACATCGTCTAGAGAAATACCATCAGAATTTTCGCTTCTGCTACGATTAGAAGCAATGGTAGCATTATCTTCATGATCCTTAGACATCTACAACGGGTTCAAATAATATCTACGTCAATAACTGCGTAATCATGGGCAAGGTTTGGGTTTATTTTATGTATATATATTATTGGTATACAAATACATGCTTATATATAAATTAAAACCAATATCAAAGAAAATTACCACAAACCCAAGCGTACCTGGTTAAAGCTTAACAACGCTGCAGTGAAGCCAATGAAGAATTATCACAATCAGAGACAACAATTGCGGAATTGGAGTTCACCTGCAAGATGCTATAAAGAGAAGATCATTGTCAAATCAATAGCATGCTATGCGATTGAGAAACCAATGGTAACCAAAATAGTAAGCTAATACTCACGTCAAAAAAAAGGAAAAACATAAGAGTAAACACTCGCGTTAAAGCAAAAAAAAAACTGAAGTCCGGTGAAGAAAGCTTCTGATGTTGTCGTCGCTAAAGAAAGAAAAAAGAGGGAGAGGAGTTGTTGTCGTCGACGGTGATGGAGAGAATAAAAAAAAAGGGTTACTCTTTTATAGTAATTGGTTTCCGAATCCAGGTCAAACAAGGGTTTCCTCTTTAAAGCCATAGTCTCGTGCTGCACACGGGTTAATTTTTGTCTCTCGATCATACAAATCAGCCACGCCTCGCTAGCTTACACTCACCTACAAGCACTACTACATCAACTATTGTCCCTTCAGCAATTGTTCAGCATCAATGGTAATGTCCGAAAACTAAAACTTGTTGATTTATTTTGCTTACCACAGTAAAATAAAATTCACCATCTAGTGCTTACAACGAAACATTACTGTTCCGCGCTAAGCAGGGGACTTAATGTTAATGGTGATTTTTTGATAAGGAAGAAAATTGTAATATTGCTTTTTCCTACCTGCAGAAGCATGAAATAAATATGTATAAATTCCTGACCCGGCATCAAAATTATAAATACACACTATTATTTTACATTCTGATGTAAAATCGAGAAGGGATATTCAGCTCCTGGATAAATTAGCCATGTAGCTCTTTTGCATATATATGAACTATAGAAATTTCAGAGTTATACTCAATTAAATCCTCATTATTTCATGTGCGTTCATGCAAACTATTTGTATTAACCAGACGTATACTAATTATACAAAATTGTGAAAATTCAGAAAGAGGCAATGCCATATCTGAACAAAAACGCTAATTAGATGCATACCATCTAATTGCAGAGTCGCATCAAACATT
Source organism: Papaver californicum (assembly GCA_023531435.1). Lineage (NCBI taxonomy): Eukaryota > Viridiplantae > Streptophyta > Magnoliopsida > Ranunculales > Papaveraceae > Papaver > Papaver californicum. Next base: position 96,340 of record JAJJMC010003159.1, read on the forward strand.
ATTTCAAGTTGTAAACTTCCACGGCTGAATTTCTTGAATATGTTTTGTATGCACTGCATAAAGTTGAACACAAATGTTAAACAATTAAATCCCATTCGACCTAAATAAGCCATAATTATGGCCATAGCATTCGCAAATGCCAAGGCTAGCGGCACGTAGGAAATGGCCACGACACCAGCAAGTGCCAGTCCTAGCGTTCCCTAGCCACACTCCCAACACCAATGAGTAGCACATACATATGTCAAAAGGCCAGGAAAAAGATAACAAAGCCAATATAACGCGCCAAACAAGCACCGGGAGTAGCGGCATCGCTAGTGCTGCTAGTGCCCCTTTTCCCTATTTTCTTCTCTTTGCTCTTGTGTTTTTTTCACGTCGTTCTCTTCGCCTGTGCCAGTGCTATTACTTGCTTGATTGACCTACCATCATGCTTGCACTATCACCTAAGCTACAACCATGACATTGCTAGGTGCTAGAAACACCACGGTCAAGCCTGTAACATTTATATGCATCATTGTCGCTTGT
>JAJJMC010003159.1:96871-130125 GCA_023531435.1 Papaver californicum
ACACCACGGTCAAGCCTGTAACATTTATATGCATCATTGTCGCTTGTACAAATTATATGTAGCAAACACACCATAAATATGCCTTTGCCATGCTAAGTTGGCATAGAACTTACTAGTAACATTCTATTACAACAAAACTCAGAGTCCATGACTCAACTAACTCTTTCGAGAAATCAAAACATATTACATGGGGAGATTCTTCATGGGTATTGGTTTTGTGGTTTACAGCAACATGCAGCGTGGCAACACCCCATGATGAGGAAGTTACAAGATAGTGGTAAGGTTGAACCAGTTCATGGAGTAATTGAGTAATGGTTTCCCGAAAATTCCAAGGCGGTTATACCATTATCCCACAACTTCCATCTCTCCATCTCTTCACTACCTCCACTACTTACAAGGAAATCATGTGTTCCCAAACTACTATAAATAGGCTACTTAGCCATTCAGAAAAGAAGAACGGGCTTACCATTCTTTACAAGCTTTGTTATTCTCAATAGTTCTACATTTCTACACATAATTTATCACACTTATTTCCTTCAACTTTCTTTGCTTCTCTCCCTTAAGATCAACCCATTTTCTTTCCTTGTGACCGAAGCAAGAAGGAACGCCTACTATCGTGGTTTAGGCTTGTCTTGTACGATTTTGATTTCTGAATCTAAAGAAAGTACTTCAACGGTACATTGTTTTGCCTAGAAATAATTTTTGGTACTAACATAACATCATCCTTGTCTATAATCTTCTCAATAAGACAATTGCTCCATTTGTTTGTAACTTCATCAATTTCCTCAACAAAATCAAAATTCCTCTTGATCTTGAAGTCTTTCCCACTAATGTTGTTTCTTTTATTCTTCTGGTAATAGTAGCAAGTTGAAGTTGATTGATTTGAGACGTTTTTGACACCAAAATTACACAGCCGCACTGATTTGTTCTTAAGAAAAAATATAGAAGTGTAGGTTTTGGGTTTCTCTTTTGAGGGTGAAAATTTCCAAACTTGTTCTTATTCGGTTGACTCAATCTATGATATGGTTCAGGATAATTAGGATATTTGTAAGCCTTTAATTCCAAGGAGAACGCCTTAATCCTGGTGTAACTCTCAAAAATACCCTTGTAGATCCAAATACTGCAATTGTGCTTCTGAGAAGAAAAACTACAGTATTGACGATGGACATGGTTTTGAGATAAAGAGTTCTTCATAATGATAGTAAACACCACTATTTTGAGCATCACATGAGATAAAATTATAGCCAAAAGTACCACAACACCAGTAACTTTAATATTTTCCATAACTTATTTGAAGGATTGAAAACCACTGTTGAAATGGAGTATATGAACTACTTGCACCTCTGCTCCCAGAACACCACTGGATCTCTACTGTTAACACAAACAGATCACCACAATCAAACGATTAGTGACTCATAATAATAAAAAATTGATAGATATATACTTTGAAAAAAATAGTTTGAAAAAAGAAAGAAATTTAAAGGTTTCAGAAGATAAAAGCTTAAAAGAATTCAAAACAAAACAGATCGATCCATCCACTTAAAGATGATATCAGAAAAACAGATTATTCCCTGTCAGTTTGCAAGAACTCAATCTGGTGCCAAACGCCAAATTAAAACCCAACAAATAACACATACTAAAACCTGAGACCTAAACACAAAATATTGTAATGATTAATCAATTATCAATTACTAATTGAATTGGGGGTATTTGAACAAATTTATTGTATAAAAGATAGGCCAACATGCCATTTATATCACGATCACTCGAGGACCCTCTGAAATCCTTTGAGGATCTAACGGGTTCCTTTCATTTTCTTGAATGGAAGCTGATGGTGTCCTTATCAAAAGAAATGAAAGATTCTAATACAGTGACTTATTACCGTTAGTTAAATTTGTTTAACTTATTTTGTTGCTTTTTTTTTCTTTTTACATGTGGATCTTTCTTAAAAAAATTACAAAGCGATTTTTTTTTAATAATAGATAATTTTTTAGTATAGATAAATTTCAAATTTAGGTTATTGGTATAGTCACTAAATGACTTTATCATTGTATATTGACATCAGCACAAAAGGCAATACAGTTAGTTTCAAATTTATAGTGGGCTTTTGTGTTTTATTACACCAAGTAACTGGGCATCTTGTTATAAAATCTGTTGATCTTTTAACTGTCATCTTAAAGGAGAATTCTAGCAGGCAGCTCCAAGATGATCCGTTTATCTGCGTGCTTAGGAACAAATAGCTTGCATATATTTAAGGACTGTATTGTTCAACTCCCACATAGAACTGTTTACTTGATCACAATAACTTCGTGATCACAAATTCAAAACCCAAAATTACTCTTTCTAATGGTGCTTTTTTTTTCTATAAAAGAAATTTTCTTTAATCTTCTGTTTATTTACTATAAGCAGTTATAATGGTAAGAGATCCTGACAGATCCCAAACAAGTCACCCACCTGTAAAACTTGAGTCATTCACAAATGGACACATCATAACATTTTCTACCTTTCCTCTCACATATTGAGCTATTGTGCAAGGGATATTTATTTTTATGTGGCTCTCGTCTCCTGAATCTCATCTCCCCTCTATAATGTAAACAAAAAAATTGAAAAAATGCTAACCAATTTAACGAAATTTGATTAATCAAACGGAATGGGGACTAAAAAGATTTAACGAAATAAGGACGTTGGAACAATAAAAAAATTTAAAAGGACTTAAATAAAAATATATTAGAAATTATTTATTTATGAAAATATCAATATTTTTATAAAAATGAATATAAATATTTTAAAACTTATATCTTTATAACTATATGTCGAATTTTTATAAATTTATATATTTAAAAAACTTTTTAAATTATCTAAACAACGGATATAAATAACAATATTAAATTTTTTATTTTAACTCCAAAAAAATTAGATATAATTTGATGGTAAGTTAAAAGAAATTATATTTTTTATATGTTGCTTATGATGCTGCTTGTCTTTGTAAACCTCTCTATAAAAGAGGATTAGGTTTCAGAGAGGCTCACAAAACAAACCTGGAAATTATAACTAAAGTAGCTTGGAGACTAATAACAGAACCAAAGTCTTTATGGGCTACTCAATTCAAGCAGAAATACTTTAGGAAAACATCAGCTCTAAGAGTCAAACTATCCTCTTCTAGTTCTTGGATCTGGAAATCCATAAGCAAAGGAATAGGATTATTTGAACAAAATAGTATCTGGGAGGTAGGGGATGGCAAAGATATCAGCTTATGGGATGATAGATGGATACCAGGCCTAGAGGATAGCCTAAAACAATTTTGTACTAGTAATAACTTTTTTTTAACACTTGTGTCGATTTAATTGATCCTGAAACAAAAAAGTGGAAAAAATCTATGATACTCTCTTTGTTCCCTGTTAATATTGCCAAAAGAATTTGCAAAATTAACCTTTTTCTAAATTCTTCCAATAACCTTAAACCAGATAGATTAATATGGATTTTGAAAACTTCTGGGGAATTCTCTGTTATATCAGCGTACAAAAAAATTAATGAGAATGGAATTAACTCCAACAATCTTAATTTGCCTGATGCTCTTTGGAAAACTTTCTAGGGACTGAATGTTTCTCAAAGAATTAAAATCTTCATTTGGAAATGTCTTCAGAATGATGTCTCTATAAATTATAACCTTTTCAAAACAATTAGAGATGTATCTCCTAGATGTTCCTTTGGTTATGAGGATGATGAAACCTTGGAACATCGGTTTTTTCATTGTAAATTTGCTAAAGCCATTTGGGATTCAAATCTTAATCCTGTGCATTTGAACTTTGAAAATTCTGTTTCATTCTTAGAAATCTGTAGGAAATGGATAGAAAAACCAGTAACTTAATTCCAATATAAACCACAATGACAAAATTTTGGTTTATTAGGAAAGAAAGATGCAATAGAGCATTCCAAAACAAACATAGTGATACAGCTCAAACCTATTTAGTTATTCAAAGGCACATTTCTTTTTGCGAAAAAGGAAACCTTACTAAAAATTTATCTAACCATTTAATCCCTTTGGTGAAACAAACAGAAAAAAGAATGGGATAGCCCATGATAAAACCAACTAAAGAGCAACATAGATGCAGCTTGGATTTCTAATGATAGACCTTCTGGTTTTTCCTTAATTCTAAGAGATGATGCATGTAACTTCAAGAGAGGAAAAGCAGGACTATCCTCAACAGAGTCAGCAGAAAAAACAAAAGCAATTGGATTCTTGGAAGCAGCTCAGTGGGCACATGAAGAAATCTTACCAACTTCAGTATGGAAGGAGATTGTAAGATGATTATTGACTTTTTGAACGGCAGCAAAATTCTAATCTCTTGGCAGAGTCAGGAAATTTTGGAAGAAACTCAAAGAATCTTAGTTTCTTGTCAGCTTTTTCATTATTTTCATTTTGTCCCAAGATCGGCAAACAAGGTAGCAGATACTCTTGCAAAAGAAACAAAACATTTTAATTGTAACTTTGAATGAGTGCTTTGTTCTCCTCTTTGTATTTTACATAACTTAGAAGTAGATAAATCAAATGTTAGGAAAAATTCTACTTTTTCCATATTTGTGAGACCCCTGACTTTTGCTTCGGTTTAATTAAACATATCAGTAAAATTATGCACTAAGAATGCTCGTAACTCAAATATTTAAGCATCATTAACACTTTTAGGTTGCCTGAATAAGAGATGTTACTTCCTAGATAAGAATGTCTGCCTTAGTTCAAGATCTTGGTTGCTATTAACAATGATCCATGCAGCTCTGCACGTGTCACATTTTTGTCAACATAAAAACTAAAAAAACGAGAGCAAACTTAGATTTCATCTTCTACCTCCTTTTCTCTTTCTTTCTTTCTTTCTTCTCTTTGCTTTTTATGGCAAAATTTCTACAATTCCTTAAAGACTGAGAGAACGTGATTGGTATCAAATATGGTCACATCGAGTTGTTGTTGTTGAGGCCGGTTGATTTTACAAAAGGGGGAGGGCACAGTGGTTCATTTCCTTCAAAAAATTCTTATTACTGAATATCTTTGAGCTGTCGAGCAAATGAGGAATGGGTCTCTGTCAGTTTGATTGATTAGAAAAGATATTAGTGTGAAACATTTTTCAAATGGGTATGCCAATAATAAAACAGAGGGATAAAGGAGTTTTGGATTTGTTTATAATCAAAGACTCAAACAAATTTCAGAAATCAGTTGAGGAACTTTGAAGCCGGGAAAGTGAGACTGTGAACTTGATGCCCTTGAATGGGTATTATTAGAAATTCTCCATGGATTTGATGCTATCCGATTCAGCTTAAAACTTATAGATTGTGTCAATTTCTTGAATGGTAAAGTGGGGCTTAAACTAATTGATTGGGACCGTTGTCGATAGTCTATAGAGATGATTGGCTTGGATTATGAATGTCTTGGAGGTCATAGTAGTACTAGGATTGATGGGTTGTTTACCAATTTGAGTTTGCAGGGAAGGAGAGCTATACATAGACGCTAAAAATACCACAGAAAAATAATCTCTTCACTAACATCAAAGCGCCCATAACATGTTCGATGAAATGCTGGACAGAAGAGAAAATAAATAATGGCTAGAGGTTCTTATCACTTTCCTTAAATGTTGTTATGAATTTCTTGTATTGAATTTATGGAAGTGTCTCACATCATAATGTTCAAATGGCTATAGAAAATTGTAAAATGATGTTAATGTTACTGTTAAAAATTGGGTATCTTTGCATATGCTTTAATTTTTTCCGATAACGATTGAAATGTTAACTTGGGTCATGTTTCATGTAGATCTATAGCATGAGGGTCTGTTTAGTGAGCTTGTGATCTGCTTGATGGTATAATTATAGGATCATACTTATGTCTTGTGGGTATAACTTTTATAACCGGCTGTTATCATGCTAGGACTAGAACGAAAACGTGTATGCTAGTGTAATGTTTCTTTGCTAGATTTTGGTTATATATGGTTTTAGCTTATAACTTAAAAATGATGGTGGATAGGATTGCTAAATGGGTCAATGGGTTTCTCACGAAGAGTGTTGTAAAACTCATTATCATATTATATAGAAAATATACAAGGCTCAGTTTGATTTATTAACTGTTGTTGCAGACAGTTTTATCATTTTGAAAATCAATTAAGTAGCTTTTACTATAGTTTCAATGGCATTTCGTTCTAGCTTGAGTTTCGTTGAAGTACTAAACTTTGACATACATCATACTATAGAATTGCCAATATTTAATTCTCTTTTTAACCGAATTTAGTTCTATGGTCTGGTGTTTTAGTTTATGAATTATTTGTCAGCTTCTCTAAGTTTTGGTGCAGACTCATGTCTTGATAGAGCGTTAATGCTTTGATACAATTGTAATATACCATCCAAATCCTTTTAAAATATTGTCTGATCTTAGAATTTTCAATGTGTCACCCAACCAAGTGTGTATACATCATAGATAACAATGAAATGTGTGAACCTTGAGCTGTAGGTTGTTTTCATTTATTGGGAACAAATATATGATTTTGTTCTTCTCTACTAATTCTGTTGGTCTTTAAGACAAAGGGAAAGATACAATGGATTTTCTTTTTGATGTTTTGCTTCAATGGAATTATGAAACTGTGAAAATATTTATCAAAGCTAACCTTCTTCCCACAAGTGCTTGAGAAACGGAAATATACCAGTAGTTCTGTTTTGTTTCTTTCTTGCAGGGTAGATCTTATTGGTGGTTCTCATAGTCATCGGTGATCGGTTCACCATTACATACAAATTTATCTTAGTTAATTATTAGAAATGGATATTTGCAAGCCAGATATCACTGACCTCATATTGTGGAATTTTGTGTGGTAGTCCGATACGGTGTAGTCGTCGACTAGTGGAAATGCTAGTCAGAATACATGTATTAAGAATTAGCAGGCAACACTGAACTAACTAGTGTGCTTTATTAAATTTAGACACTAAGGATATGGCAGGCTGGGATGGCGATTGGACCATTCATATCAATTTTGTCTTCTTAATTTCTAGATTTGCTAGAGTTAAACTGGATAATGACTAGACAAGAAAAACCGTCGAAAACAGTAGCAAGAGTGTTACTTTTTAATTAACCGTTCAAATCTACTGCTCACGAATAATATGAAACCTATCTTTATCATTTTAGATTGTCATGATCTAGTGTGGTTATGGTAGTGATGTTTTATGCTAGTACAATTGATACATTTTGGTTTACAAATTGAATATATATGGTAATAGATTCGTTTAAATGTGGTATTTGGAATATATGATTAGAGGTACCAAGTGCTTCTGGTTCAAATTGGATTTCAATTTCTTGAAATTCAGTTGGTGCTTACTAAGGAAAAGATTGAGTTAACTTGTGTAGCCAGGCGAATTAGCTCATTGTGTGCCAGTCTGACTTGTCAGCAGAGTCAGACCGGAAATACTAGTTAGATTAACAAAACTAATTAGTTGTTGATATTTTAGGTCTCAATTTTATTGATTGTGAATTATTATTTTGATTAGTATTAACTAAATTGGTGCAATAAATCCCTCAATTGTACCTACTAGTTCGTTTTGATGGGATTTGTTGGTTAATCTAGACTTGCATAAGTAAACGTTACTTGAAATCACTTTTACTTGATGACTAAATTGTGAATTGGTATTTTAGGAAATGTGAATTGTTTTGGATACCTTTGGCTTACTCAGAACACTGTAAATGAAATTTCTTTATTCAGAGAGATAGTTGCTGCAATTGTGAGCAGTTCATACTTTCTATCGTTGGGGATGATTGCTGCTTAAAACAAGTAGTTCATATGTAAGAGATAATTGTTACCATGTAGTTAGTATTATCTAAATAAATATATGACGAACTACGGTCGTGCTTGATCCCTTCGAGCAATGGAGAAGGTACGTAGGCAGTCGTTATGCGGTTCAGCACAACTGTATGAGGTTGCAACTGTATGAGGTTGTTCATGTCGTCTAAAAAAGGTTGATTGCTGCTTGGTAGTTCATACCATCCATTCAGAGATGATTATAACCTTGGTAGTAAAAGGTAGTTGCAGTACTGGCTGTTCATACTACCTTGAGAGATGATTGCAACTTCTTTGAGGTTGTTCATATCATCTAATGAGAAATGAAGGGTGATTGTTGGATGCCAATTCATATCTTCAAATGAAACTAGGAGATGGTTGTTGCCATTCAGAGACAATTCATGTTATCTGAAAAAGATGTTTGTTGAGCTTGGTCTAGTTCTGTGAGTTTGCCAGAAAATCCATTTGGAACGGTGGCCGGTATCCCACTACCCTTGGCACTGGGACTGATCACCTCCTCACCCGTGCAGCACGGTGTGCGTTGTCAGGATCCCACTCACGAGTGGAAGATCGTGCGGCACGGTAGGCTGGCAGGAGATATTGTATCTTTGCAATAAAACGATGGGAATCATATGTAGGATTCGATGACCCTTGAAATATAAAAGTTTGGTTACATGCTTATAAAGCAGTTTGGAATAAATCAATGAACATTTGCTTGGTAAAAATTATATTGGTTCGAAAGTTGGTAATGTTGGTTCCTCGAGTGGCGTATTGGAAAATTTGAGCTTGCCAAACGGATCATAACCCGATCCGTTGGAAGCGAAATTTTTTCTGGTCTGTCACAACATTAGATGACTCTACTTTAATATTATAAACAGGATTCCTAACTCTTCAAGTTAGTTTTTAATATATTTTCCCAAATATAAAAAAAAAAAGAACTTCAAATCTTTTATTTTATAAATACAAATATATAAAAATAAAAATTAATTTAATTTTAGATGATAAAGTATAATAGCGAAAAATACGATAAAATTAGTATTGTACATTACCAAAGAGCAACGCATATGCTCATTATTTGTATGCGTAACGTGTCTAATGACATGACATAAATAAAGAAGAAAAGAACTGACCCACCTGCAGCGAGAGAGGTGGACTGACCACCTTCTCTCCTATAATGTGATCTTTATACCCGTTGGTACCTTTTCTCTGCATTTCAATGGACATAGAACATTAGTTATAAAAGATTGAGAATCTTGTGCTTGGTACTTTTGTCTATCAGGTTTTCTGCAAAAAAAACAAGTATACACTTATCTTTCCGGATCATCCAGTAGGTTATCATCGTAAATTTTCCCATCATATAACAGTGGTAAGACAATTATAGTTCCAGCACATCACATGAAACAGATAGAATTTTTTTTGACTTGCGCCATTTTACCTTTCTAAAAAAACTGAATGACAGTTTCAAGGAGTATCTATCAACTAGCATTTGCAGTGGATTTGTTTTGACTGAGCTTTCTATAAATATTTAGTAGGCCCAAGAAGATGGGAGGAAGGGTTGGTGCTGGGACAAAACCCGACCAAAATGTCAAAAATCTCTGCGCTAATCTACAACAATCAACAAAAGCAATCTCGAGGCGAATTCTCAACCCTATCGATTGATCCAAGCGGGCTAGGTGATGCTGATCAGGTTACTAGAAAAAGAATTATCGAAATTTTCATAACTTTAACTGCTATTCAGCACGGTCTGAATTTTATTTTACATAAACACGTCGACCAAGGTTAGGGCTATGTGAACATTGAATGGTGTATTTTCCACTCAGTGCCCAAACAAACATCCGGATCGGTTGGTAGAATTAAAATCCTAGAAACTTAATTATAGGGTAATCTAATTTTTGGAATTAGATTTTAAGGAATTGAATTCAATTTCAAAAAATTAACGTTTGGTTGAGGTAATTCAATTACTTTTGTTTTTATCTCGGAATCCAATTACATTGTATTATTGGACTAGTTTAAAGAAAATCTATTATTTTAAAGAAAAGCAGATTTTTAAGAATCAAAAATCTTAATTACATATAATTGATTGTCTCATTCAGTTCAAATAATTAGGTGCATTTCATAAAAATTGGATTACCTAGTCTTTAATTCTTTGAACTAAACGAGGTGTTTAGGTTGTAATGTTGTATGAGATGGGAAGAGAACTACCTTCGATGCAATCTCTACATACCCGGTACCCCAGTAATTTTGGCACAAATTATTATGGAACCCGGATATATAAAAGTCTAACCTTCACCGAGTTGGAACCAAAGTTACCAAACCCTTGATCAATGTTCCAAAACCCTTCATTCTATACGGTCTGAAATCACCGACGGTACTAGTATAGTCTAGTGCACTCCTTCTATTACTACCCACAATCGATCAAGTATTATGCCAGCTTACCACCTGCATTCTTTTGCAAACGACATCTAAGAAAACGAAATCAGGATTAATAATTTAGGTGGGCTAAAACGGTACCAAGGTTTTTTTTTGTTTTTTTTTATTCAAACAGTAGTTTTGAAAAAAAAAAAAAAATCTTGAGCGAATTTTAGGGGTGGCTGGAGCCCCACCAGCCCCCTAGCTCCGTCACTAAAGAGGGTATGCAACTGCTAACATGCAGTTTTTACAGCAGCACCACTTTGTTGTCTCAACTCAATGCATGTCGGATTCACCAACTAGTCTGAGGGGTTTGGCCCTCGTCATTTACTGTTAGAGATGTAATAATGAAACAAATTTAAGATAAAAAATGACTGAAATTGAAATTGCAACAACTGAAATTGAGAAAGCAATCCGAATAGGACAGAGCTTCCTGTTCTACAAATTTACCTTAACACGATAGTGCCAAAATATACCTTAAGAATGGGTGATGTTATTATCACAACATCACAGATGTGTTCAGGATAGATAGAACTACCGTTGTTGTTTATAAAAGCACACCACAATTTACCTAAACTATGAACTTAACATCAAGATTGAAAGGAATCAAGAAATGGATAACCAAGCTAGGGTAGTATCTAGCTATGGGATGAGATTGAAATGAGAATTTCGTTTTGCTTTTATATGCAAACGGAGAGGTGAAATAAAAGGGCAAACATTATTGTAACCACCCTACCCCATCGCCCGACAAAACATTAGAACAAAATTGATTTTGTTTTTAAATCCCTTTTGGAAATATTTAAAAATATTTAGTCTAAAAAGATAGAATCTTGGCGTACCCCCAGCCCACATACGGCCCGATCCGTCCAGGACGACGTCGTTCTTCTGCACGACATATTACACGTGTGTGGAACAAGTGTTTGATTAAACTATACTAGTCATTGTCTAAGTCCTCTCCTTCACATAAAAATATATTGACCCAAGGGTCATACTTAGAATTCCAAAAGCCCTAATAATAGAGAGGATATTCATTTTTAGTTTCCCCTGTGTGGGACTAGGGGGGATCACAGAAGTCAGAAGCAAAAACAATTTGCTCCACAAAAAGTAAATTGTTTTGCTTCTAGAAGTTATTTGGAAATTGTGATCCCAAACTAACTTCTAGATTTTCAACTTAATTATATCGCAAAAAGTAACTTCTGAATCATATCCAAACAACCTCTAAATGTTACTGAAAATGGGAGGGTACATAGTATACCACCAACTTTTTCGTTCATGAACCTGTATGAACAAACCTTGTAGAATCTATACGTTCGGATGCGAAATCTGCTTTTAAGATTATAAGACAAGCAATCCTTTGGATGATCTAATTAAGATACAAATCCACAAGGTCAACCTAATACGTAGTTGAACCTTCAAGATCCGAATTCAATCAAGACAAAATCTTGTATGATCTGTATTCCAAGATCCCAATTCGATAAGAACAAGTCTTGTAAGATCTTTACTATCAAGCTAAAACTATCTAGGTTCATTTAACGTACTATTTATGATATATCAATTATAAAGATAAAGAAGTATAATGCGAAAAAAAAATAGCACAAGACACCAGAAATTTTGTTAACCAAGAAACCTACAATCTAGCAGTAAAACCCCGGGACCTCGTCCAGTTTGAACACCACGTTATATTAATTCGCTACAAACACTAGCCTATTATTAGACTTCATACTGGAATGTAGTTGAGACCGAATATAACCTCCAAGCTATTCATCTAGAGTCATGCTCTTTACGTTTTTTGGATCTTGCAAGACCCTACGCACTTGATTCCCCTAGATGATGTCCTTTACATTCTTAGGAGTTGCTCCACGGTCCTTCATAAAGTCTAGTACTACCATGCCTCCAACATGACCCATATTTGATTTCATTCAAATATGTTTCAATTAAGGTAATCAAAATCTATTTCCTCCAGCAGAATTCATGGGATAACCACATTATTATCTAAGAAGGTCATGAACATAGATTTAAATCATGGTGTTAATACATAATCGAAACTATATGTAACTTGATCAATCATCCCTTGATAATATTTTGGGAAGAACTAATGATAGAATAAGAATTATTTTTTCTGTCCTTAGTTCAAAAAATTATAGTACAAGCTTTATGCTTATGGAAATGATTTGGTAATAGCCAGGGTTAGATTTTTCGAAACTAACTAGTTGGTTATGGTTTGAACAACCAGGATATGGAAAGAGTATCTGTTGCTCTTGGAAATTTCGGACAAAGGAAAATTTTCCTAATATATGGCAAGAAAATAAACAAACCTTGGTTTGAGTATTTTCCGAATCATGCATGTTTTGATATATATATATATTCCAAAAATATTCTTTTAACTTGTTAAGAGTATTTCGGTTGGCTATAAGTGTTTTGTTTCCTTGTGTTTAATTCGTACATCAAATTTACCCTGAGCATGCCTCCAGTGACTCACAACATTTCTCGGGTAAATAAATAAGAAGCTCAGATAGTTGAGAATTGTCAAGGAATTTTTACAGAGAGGAAGAACAAGAATATCTCAAAAAAGATGTCGGGCTTTGATTCAGATGCTTCAGAGGAATTCCAAAAGGAAACATATCTTGTAGCTTTTGATTTTCAAGATCCGGAACATGCAAGGAAGTTTTCCGGAGATGGGATGATCGACTATATATCAAAGGTTTTTGAAGATATCAAAAACAAACTTGTTATCTTTATTCAAAACCAAGATTGGTTGAAGAAAAGAATCGAAGAAGCTACTGCTGAGATTTCTCGCTTGAGAGAACAAGTTGATCAACTTACCAAAAAGGATATTTAGTTGATATATCTCTTGAAAAGGATTTTGAAAAGTTGAGTACTGAATAAGAATCAATGAACAATAATCAAGTTTAATCCATATAAGAGTTTGTTCTTATGATTAAGCTTTGAATAAATTAATCAATATTTATGTATTTCAATTATTGTGTAAATATGTTCTAATTTTCAATAAATTTAATGATAAGTATTTAATTATAAATTCTTGGTGTCATTAATGATTGATATTGTAATTGTAATACTTTTTTTTGTCGAATATATATTTGTGTTGCTTTCGATTTATGAGATAAACTTTTGGATTAAACATCCTTTAAGTTCCGGTCTCATATGTTGGCTTGATTTTCTTATGATTTATGGCACTTGATTAGATGATTCTTGAATCATATTCTTGTGGTTGCTATATCAAGATCATAAGAAAGTGGTGATGATTTAACTCATACGGAGTTACTTATATTAAATTCTTTTATGCGACAGTAATTGATCGTTTAATTTATATATGAGTGGTTTTGGTTTTAGTTGATTCTTGTGGCAGGTGAATACTAAAATCGTAATCTAGATCTTTCACTGGTAAAGGTTGTCTTTTTATTGTCCTTTTTCTACTAAAGGATACCATATACAGGAGGAAAATTCCTAAATGAAATTGATGCATAATGATATATCTTTGTGGGGAGTGTGGTTGTGGAAATTGAGGGAAGAATTATTTCTAACTAGAAATTAAGTTAGAAGATCAATTTTGATCGTAGTAGGCTTATCGAATCTAAGGAAAAATTAATCTGGTTAATTTCTTTCCTAATGAGAAATTAAGTTAATATTGATCTTAATAGACTCATTGAATTGATGGTATGTTATACTTACGGTCTGTCTTAATCTGTTATAGGTGGCATCGAGTTCTTCGAACTTGATTTTATTCCAAAATGCCCTAGTGTATTTTTCGGACCTTTGTTTTATTTTGTGACAAGAATGGGAAGAAATATATGGAGTGGTTTCGATCACTTGGTTTTATCTTGTCTACAATGACATGTAAGTCACTAGTAGCATTGTCGAAGGGTGAAAAAACTATATGTGCAGTTTATTCATATCTAACGAAAAAGAGATAAAGCATTAACCAAGGGGGATAAACATATCATGTTGTGAGTAGTATTATCTTGATTGGTATTATGTTATTATAATAACAATTATTTTTCGAATTGTAATCATAAATTTTGATTGATCTTTGTAAAGGTCTTTCAGATCTGATTATCTTGGTATCTTAGATCAAAAAGGAAGATCATTGGCTTTGGATTAATCATGTAATATATTTGGTATATGTGATTGCACTTGAGTGGTTAGCAAACAATTGGACTCCTTGTTGTTTGTAAGACGTCCTAAATAAATTGGGTTGCAGAAGTTTTTACGGAGGTAAAACAACACTTGGTAGTGGATTCTGTTAGGTGATTCACATGCGTAGACCAGGTTGGTTGTAGGCGTATTGATACTGAGGAAACTGAGTAAGTAGGGGTAATTTATTCGGTCTCAACTACACAAGGTTGCATGTAGGTATTTGTGTAACGACTTAATTATGAGAGTATAGAAAACTGGACTAGGTCCTAGGGTTTTTCTACCAAACAGTTTTCCTCGTTAACAAAATCTTGTGTATCTATGTGTTTACTTTAATTCCACATTATACTTATTTTTATAATTGAAGTAATTACACTTATACGTTAACAACATCTTGGATGGATAATCCCTTTAATTTTTTCCTTGATCGGAATCAAGATTATATCCAAGATCACCTTTTAGATTGAAAAGATCATACAAGGTGTGTCTGATATAGATTGTTTCAAAAGAATTGGTGGTGTACTCGGAACCCTCGTCTTTACAAAAGGTGTTTGCATATTCTGATACCAATTGAAAAAGAGAGGGTACCTAGTACACCACCAACGTTTTAATTCGTGGACCTGTATGAACAAACCTTGTACAGTCTATGCGTTCGGATATGATATCTGTTTTCAAGATTGTAAGACAATGAATCCTTTGGATGATCTAATTAAGATACAAATCGACAAGGTCAACCTAATATGTACTTGAACCTTCAAGATCCGAATTCAATCAAGACAAAGTCTTGTATGATCTATATTCCAAGATCCCAATTCAACAAGAAAAAGTCTTGTAACATCTTCTTGATCAAGCTAAAAACTATCTAGGTTGATTTAAGGTACTACTTGTGATATTTCAATTATAAAGATAAAACAGTATAATAGGGAAAAGAAATAACACAAGACACTAGAAAAAAAATTAACGAGGAAACCTGCAATCTAGCCTTAAAAACGTCCAGTTTGAACGCCACACTGTATTAAGCCGCCACATACAGTATCCTACTATCAGACTTCGAACTGGAATGTAGTTGAGACCGAATATACTCTCCAATCTTTTAAGCTACAGTTGTGCTCCTTACGTTTCTTGGATCTTGGAAGTACCTACACACTTGATTCCCCTAGCTGACGTCATTTACATGCCTAGAATTTGCTCCAAAGTCCTTCGTAAAGACTACAAACCAGTGCTACCCTGCCTCTAACAAGACACCTATTTGATTTCTTTTAGATATGTTTCAATTAAGATAATGGAAATCTATTTTCTTTGAGGGATTTGTAGGTGAAAAAAAATCAAGCAAACCTAAAAAAAAATATTAAGGCTTAATCTTCTTCAAAAGTTTATAGAGATTCATAATCCATTCTACCTCATACGCTCTATCTAAATCAAGTTTAGACCATAATATTACGGAACTAACAAAGCCAAAGATAAAGAACTCTTTGTAGTTTCTGTCAATCTTATTCCTTAATTAATAGTTCTTGAATGCGTGTATAGGATTCTCGATGTGGTATCAACAATTCTTAAGCTACTTGTAGAATTCTCGCTGCCTTTAGCTCCTAATGCAAGAGTCGAGAACATGATCCATGGGAAATTCTACGTGTTTAAGATAAGAAGTTTATGCTCTTAGATGAATCTATCTAATGATAATGTTGATATTTAAACTTAGGTCACAATTTCTGGGTCTAAATCTCAAAACATGATGATCATAAAAATATTTTAGGGAACATCATTCACCTTAGTTCGGTGTGCACTCTTATAACCTATTCATATTTGATATCTTCCATGAGATTAAAGTAATAATAGATCAAAGGTCGAGTGCTTATAATAACAGAGGATGAAATTCATATTGTGAAAATTATTAAATCTCTTAAATATGAAAAAGGAATACAATTCTGGGTATTCTACAAACTAACTCATGATTGGCTAATGATCCATGAACTATGAGTACCATGCATGTTTTTCTAACTTGATTTTTGTTGAAGTTCTTAAAAGTGCAGGTTAGAAAAAGGATTCCTTCCTAGAATACATTAATCTTTTAATACAAGTTTGTATCATAGTGAAGATGATCACAATACTTGATCTTCATGATTATATTGTGTATTGGTTGATTACCATGATATAGTTCTAAATTACTATTTCTATTGGTACTTGATTAGAAACATGATCTCATGAGAAACTTTTGATTATTGACTCTTATCTCATATCCCCTTGTGAGATTGCTAAAATCCGAGAGAATCATTTTCTTTGCAAAGTCACTTTTTGTGTTCTTTTTGAGAACGACATCAAATGGGGGAGAGTTCAATTATGAACTTGTGCATTTAATTGTTATATCTTTGTGAGTAGTGCGACTTTGGAATTTTATGAGAGAAATGTACCTATAATATATTTCCTTGGTGAAGATGCTAAGCGGCAAAACTTACTGGAGTCATCTTAAAAAGATGGTCTTGATAGTCTCTTAGGCATAGTTCATTACAATCCCTATTCTCAATATCTTTGTCAATTATGACCAAACAAGGGAGAATTACTTAGTAGTTATCTACTAAGACATGTGGTTTTTGAAGCAATGTCTAAGGGGCAGTGAAATACTTGCGCGTGTAAGCGTCGAATTTAGCATAAAAAGACGGGTTAATTGGATTTGGGTACTTACCTTTTGTCCAACATTAGGGTTTGGTCTAACTTTTGACCAACTTAGAGTTTGGTACCTAGAAATGACGTTGACCGACATTAACTCAGTTAACTTTTGACTTCCGTTTAATAATTATTAAAATATTATATAAAATCTACTTATTATACAAGATTACTGTTATAACCTTCTACTTTATTAATATTGACGAAAATAAATTGTGTTTTAGAAACCCATCTTCTTTGTTTGGTTTCCCGCCATTCTCAGGCCATTTACAGCTCCTTCCCTGCACAATTCCGTTCATACATTCATATACAAATCATTCAACCATCATAACCCATCTCAAATTCAATACTTTCCATTCTAAATCCAAACTCAGAAATACCATTTCTTATACCAATCTCTCTATACTGATTTTGTTCTTGCACAACTAATCTTCTCCATACTTCTCGCTCAACAGATCTGCCAAATCCATTCCAACTCATTACACTGACTTGAGCTACAACTTTATCTCCTTACTGAATCAATTCAAAATAGAGCCCAAGTTCTCTTTTGCTGCTATTTCAAAATTAGCAGAAAACCCATCCTAGAAATCGCCTTCTTCAGCAGCGAACATCATCAACTTCCTCTATCTCATTCGACCATGATTCTTTCACTGCAACCACGAACCCACTTACTCAAATCCAACTTCACCGAAGTCCATATAGACCCATCACTGCTATCAAACCAAACCCTAAAAACCCATCTTCTTTACCTTGTCTCAAATCTGAACAAACCCTTCTTCTAACTATCTCAGATTCACATCTTCAATTCTCGTTCACCACCTTTCTCATCGACGAACTCAGATCCATTTCCCTCACCTTAACAGCGAACCCATCTTCACTCAAACTCAAAATTCATCACAACCCTTACTCATACTACACAACAACTTCATTTCAACCTTCATCTTCTTTTTCTTATCCATTTCAAACTCCGCCAGCATGAGTCTCTCTTGCACCAGTGAGCTTGTTCGTAAAAGAGAAAGAGGAGAAATTGACTCCCAATTTGACCTAGCTTAGGTTAAGAAATAAGATGGGGATATTGAACACCCAATGAGCAGTTAAGGGGTACCATTTCAAGGGTATACTTGTAAATTAATATTATTTATAACATAAAATTCATTAACTTTTGTCACAGACGGTCAAAGAAAGTCAACGTCATTTCCAGGTACGAAACTCTAAGTTGGTCAAAAGTTAGATCAAACCCTAATTTTTGACAAAATGTAAGTACCAAAATCCAATTAATCCTAAAAATACTAGTGAAGACTAAGGGGGAGAACATATCACCGTAGTATATATTGCTTTAAAATTTTGGCATAATGGACTTCAAAATAGGTAAAAATAATGCACACTTGCATAACAACTTGAGTAGATTGATTATTCATCATAAGTTTTATTAAGCTAAAAATCTTCAAAATAAGGTGTTGAACGAACACATGCAGAACCATAGAAGAACTTGAAGAATGAAGAATTCAAGAGATGTTGAATATTTAAGAAATGAAGAAGCATTATGGATAATGAGATGAAAGTTTATTTTTTATTTGAATCCATACATAATTGATAGTTTTGTCACTAAATTGACAAAGTGGGAGATTGGTAAAGCATCGCTCGGTCAAACTCACAAGTTTTGGTATTTTAAGCTTGTTTTCAATGTTAGATGAACACAATTATATTATGATTTATTGTTTATTAGAGTTGTCTAGGACTAGGATTAGAGCATGGTAGTTGAGTATCAGAAATCACTGAATACTCTCGAAGATTGAAGACTGAAGAACAATGAAGGCATCTGCGAGAACCTCATCAACAAAAGTATGCAAAAGCCGACTATCCTATTTACTCATTTTTTCAACCATTCTATCTTCTAAGACAATTTTGTATAGCTTTAGTATATGATGAATTACAAAGAAGAAGCTTTCAGTTCAATCTTATACTTGATTTAATCTCGAAACATGAATTCAAGCATTGAATGTTTATAGGTTATGACTTTTGAGGTTCAAGACAATGTATTATTCAAAAAACTATGTCTACAAAATATAATCCTAAAAATATCAAATTGTAATATTGTTCACGAACTGATTTTTAGAATGCAAACTATACAAAAACTTGATGTTCATGAACTCCAAAGTTCATAAGAGTTCATGGAATAATTTTATTGGTTCGCTAATTATGCAATTTCAAGGTGTTACTGGACCTTTAATAATTTGTTTTTGTGTTCACGAGCTGATTTTATTGGTTAGTGAACTATGCAATTTCAAGGTATTACCAGACGCTTTATAATTTTTTTTATTGTGTTCACGAACTGATTTATTGGTTCGCAAACTATGCACTTTTAGGTATGTCCATGGAACCTTTTTCAAAATAGCTCTTTTCCAAGAACTGATTTATGAGGCACTTTTGAATATGTTCCTGGACACTCAAAACTGCTCATGTACACAAACTGATTTTCTTAGTTCGCTAACTTGCATGTTTTTATGTGTTTCTGAACTCCAACCTTGCTTGATGGATCACGAGCCTTATGGGGTATTTTCGTGGGCTAACCTTGTGCACGGTTCTTAAACGAAAAATACGTTTGTGCATATTCTTCTTTGTAACTCAAGGGGAACTTCTCACGTGCTTACATGGTTTCCTTTCTTTGGAATCAATCTATATTAAGAATCTAAGTTTGCTTGGGATTAAAGTAATTCGTAAATACAAAAACTTGTTCACGAACTTGCTTTGTCCTCAAGAAAACAATTGCTCTAGCTTTAAGAAATCTAGCTCAATTCATCATTATAAATAAATGATTTTATGCAACCTAGAATCTTAATCCTAGTACGTTGTGTCCTAGTTGTGGATAGAGTCACCTCTGAAGAACCAGTTTTCCTCTTGAAACATAATTAGGTTATGACTTTTGAAGTCTTCACTAAGGGATTCGTGAAGCCCGGTCATACTATCTTTTAAATGATAGATCTTGGTATCTGGAATCTTATCTTGATCATTGTAGTTTTTGTCTATTCTAAAGGTTTGTCTCTTCTAATATACAACCATTTAAGAACTATTAGTTGACGAATAAAATTAATAGAAACTACGAGGATTTCTTCATCTCTGACCTTGTATTCCACATTACAATTTAAGCTTAACTTAGATAGATCTTGTGAGGTGGAATCAATTAGGTATCTCTATAACATTTTGAAGAGATTAAACCATAATTTTTGAGAATTGCTTCTCTCGAAGCATAAATTTTCTTTACCTTGATTTAAATATATATGAAGGAAATCAAATAGGTGTCATGTTGGAGGCAGTGTATCAATATCTTCACGAAGGATTGTGGAGCGTCTTCTAAAGAGGAGATGACGTTCTGCTAGAAGATTTGCAATAAGACAACTTCTAAAGAAAATTGGGATTCTGCTAGGATTTTTACAGGCGCTTGAATACAACTTAAGTAAGGTTATGTTATGGGTATACTTTGTTTCTATTAAACCTAGTCTGAAGTTTGACAGTAGCAAAGAGATGTCACAACTTAAATAAGTGTGTATTCAGTCTGGACTAAGTCCTAGGGCTTTTCTACAAGATTGTACTTTTCTCGTTAACAAAATCTTGGTGTGTTTTCTTTACTTTTATTTTTGCATTATAAATTCTTTAAAATTAAAGTGAAAACAAATAAGTACGTTAATCAACCTTTAAGAATATGTTTCTTGAAAGATAGGATAATCAACACTTGCTCTTGTCGGAATTCGAATCATAAAAGAGATCATTCTCGGTTGTCCTTGAATATTGATTTTTGAGATCGTCCAAAGAATTTGTGTTATAGGTTTACCAACGAAAAATTTGACGGTGTACTAAGTACCCTCACTTTTTCACAGAAGAGATGGACTTTCAAAATATACAAGAACTACGATAATCAAGATAAGATTCCTGATAACAAAGATTTATCATGTAAAATATAGTTTGACCAAGCTTCATGAATCTCAAGAAAAGTCTTCAAAGTCGTAATCTAATTATGTTTCTTGAGGAAAACTAGGTTTTTGGAGGACGAATTTTACAGCAACAAGATGCATAACGTGAGTGGATTAAGAATCTTAGTTGTAGATAGTCCTATTATATTTATAAAGATTAATAATGCTAGGTCGCTTAAAGTTCAAGAAACTATTACTTGCATTCAAAGCAAGTTCGTGAACTAGTTTCCATGTTTAAGTAAACTTTAACTTCTCAATATTGAAATAATCCCAGAATAAAAATCATGTAAGCATGTGAGAAGTTTTCCTTGTAATGCAAAGAAGAATGTGTACCTGCGTATTTATCAATAAAGGACTTGCACAACAAGTAGCTCACGAGTTAACCAATATGGTTCGTGAACCATCAAGCAACATTGGAGTTTAGTAACACCCAAAATATGTGCAGTTCGTGAACTGAAAAACTTAGTTCACGAACTCTAGATGTTGGGGTAGTTCAGGAACATACCAAAAAATGCACAATTTGCGAACTAGGAAAATCAGTTCGCGAACTCATGTCCAAATTCACGAGTTTAGGAACATGGTGAAAATTGCACAATTCGCGAACTCTTATACACTTTAGAGTTCAATAACATCAAATTTTTGCACAGTTCGTAAACTGTCATTTTTAGTTCGCTAACTCTAATGCAACTTGATGTTTTTTGGATCTTCTTTCGTAAACATAGTTTGTTGGATAGTAAGAATTATTTTCAACCTCAAATGCGATAAATCCTATAAAAATCCAATGCTTGAGTTTGTGTTTCGAGATTTGTCAAGTACAAGCTTGAACTCGAAACTTCTTCTTTGTACCTCATTATATACTAAAGCCATACAATATTATCTCAGAAGATACAATGGTAAAAATAATGAGTAAATAAGATAGTCGGTCTTCACATACCTTTTGTTGATGAAGTTCTCGACGATGTTTTCATGTTCTTCATTCTTCAATCTTCAAGAATATTCAGTGATTTTTGATAATCAACTACCTAATCTAATCCTAGTCTTAGACTGACTTTATTAGGCAATTAATCAAGAAATCGTTTTGGTCGTCTAATGTTGATAACAAACTTGACATACACCAACACTTATGGCTTCACCCGAGTAATTCTCTATCAATCATTGTTTTTGAAAAATAGATCTTTACCCCAATCAATCTCGTTGAACAATAATGATGATGTTTGTTGATACTCTCCTTCAGAAGAATAGAATTTTAGAGGGTGCCTTCAAAAAACCCTCTGACGTACAAAATAGCAATAGAATTTTTCAGAGGATCAAGTTTTGTTACCATTATTTTTTCCCGAACAGTTACGTTTCATCACAATTGATGAAAATAGGTAATGAACTTTAGTGAACCTTAGGTCTTTAGCTCAAGTCTCACAAGAGCAATAAACAAACTTAAAAGTTCTATTTTCTCCAACATTTACTAGAGTATGACAGGAATATGGTGAGATAATCTATGAGCACAGATATGGAGAGGTTAATTTCTCATCTAGTATTGTGGCCAAGCAGGAAACAAGATTTCATGAAAATGCATTGGAAAAAATTGTTGGCACACCTGACTTTCTGAACCGTATAGAGGGTAAGAGTGTTAAATACTTCATTTTTTTGATTTTTTTTTAAGGATTCTTATCTATATTTCTGAAATTATCTTTTCGCTCTTGATAAATTTTTGATTTCACACGCAACTGTGACCCATGTGTTGGACCTACTAACACCAAATAGATTTTCTAAGTGGAAATCCAAATAAGAATGCAAGTAAATACATATTTGATCTGAAATCAATCTCAGCCATATTAAAGAAAATGATTATCCCATCTGTTTCAATAAAATTCTCTGGTTGTAAGGCGCGCTTACGGCACATTCCCTCAAAATGCTCAAAACAAACTACATCACTGTTTATAGCAAGCAACAAAGTAGTACATCCATCCCACAAAAAGAGATTTTTTATTTTTTATTTTTTATTTTTATCTATTTTTAAGTTAATATGAAGGATTAAAAATATTTTTTTTTATGAGACGGAGGGAATAATTAAAATCCAGGAAATGTACTTATTCCACCTTACAAGAACTTAAGTACATATTTCTCTAATGTCTAACAACCTCATGGAAGTCAGACTTCGAATAGCATTCAAAACTTTGAATAGAAATTGGTACATGGAATGGAACTTTACTATTAGGAGATTACGGGCCTCTCAAAGTTTTGGGTCCATTGATCTCGCCCTACGACATGGACGGCTGTGTCAAATCATTTAGTTAGTGTTGTCTTAATTTTACCTTCCGCATTGAAGATTACCCATATCTCCATGAGAGAGACATAAACATGGTTACTTTGCCAGAATGACTGGTGGACGCTATAGGCTTTGACAGTGCCCGTCGACCTTCTACCCTAATAAATCAATCATTCCTCCGTACTGGGGTAAGTTGTTGACATGGCAAGGCCCCTTCACATGCTCCCGACCCAAGACATGATAAAGGATTGTGTTGTGCATTTTCTGCAGAAATTAAAGAACTTCCACTTTAAGCACATTCACAAGTGGATGACAACTACACACTGTCTTAACATGAATTTGATTGCACTAATCACTATACAAAAGAAAAGTCCTAAATTAAATTAGAGTTCAATATTGTAGAAAGTTGGTATAATCACACAACGCTATGAAAAAGATAATGCAACAACTACCTAGAAGCAGAATCTTTAAGCGGCGTTCTAAAGGCCCCAACAACAGTATGTGAATAACAGATTAACCGTAGAATATGAATTGTCCTTAATTGTGGTTTTAAATTGAATAAAAAAGAACATGAAGACAGCTTCATTTGCCTCCCAAAACTATTCATTTCGAAAAATCCTTATAAAGGGGCTAAATATGAAAGAAGTAATGATAATCAATTAAGATCTACCTTAGAAATTAGAACAACAATAATAATCAGCGTACATGGAATGCTCGTCGGCACACACATACTAGTATCTTTGTTGTAATTTGTTGTCTAATAATTCTTTCTTAAACGATCACCAGGAAATTAAATACAAAAATGATCGAAAACAGACCACAACGAAAATAGACCATAATCTGATCTCGAAGAGTTATTCATACTATTGCTCAGAAAGTGCTGAAAAAGATTGAAGTAAAGTGGCAACCCCCACTGAAAGATGATTCAAATTTAACGATAATGCATGCTCTCTATGTAATGTAGGCAGAGCAGGTTGTGATGCTGTTTTTCAAAACAATAATGGTTTGGTAATGGGAAACATTACGGCTTTTCTATGAGAAAAATAGTTTTGTCATAACGGAACTTTAGGGAGCTATTTATGCTTTTAGGATTGCACAATTTCAAAAAAGTGCAAAGATTGGTTAGAAAAAAAACCTCTGAAAAAAGATCTCCCCCTCTCCTAAAAAGATTAATCTCGACGAAAAACCTAAAACCTTGAGCACCTCCCTGCTTAGGTTGGTTCTTTTGGAGTCGGTATGCGCAGATCAGCTTTCAACCTAAGGTTCTTTTCACCTTGTTCTCTTTAGTTTGCTTTTTTTTAATACTTCCACCGTTTTATAAAATTTAAGCTATTTATTATAAATTTTTATTTCATAAAAATTAAACTATTCATTAAATAAGATAATATTTTTAAAATTACACTTTTAATTGATTATTGATATTAAATTTTAATATAAGAAATATGTATAATTTGATAGTCGTGTTTATATTTGTTAGGTAGGTAATTTAAAATGCATTTCAACAATATAAAGTTTGCAAATATCAGTTTCATAGTTTGAGAGGTATGTCATTACTGAATTTTACTATTTTTTAATCCATGGATATAATTGAAAAAACACCTAAAGGTATCTCTTTCTCCCTATTTTCTTAAGAATTATGCAAATTTGAAATAACCTAACTTTTATAAAATGGAGGGTGTATATTTTAATATTGGAATGGTGTAATTTTTGAGTTGTTTGTGATAAAAAATATTACAAGACGTGTGGCGTAAGATTAAAGACGGAGTAGCATACTGATATAGAACCACCAACACAATGCGTACACTACTATTTATTCTTATCCATACAAATCAACCCTAAGGGCATACTAGTAATGTAATGTATATCACATCTTCTATAACAGAGAAGGTGTATTAGGTTGGAAAGGATCCTTCATCATGTTCTTTTCTAAACCACCACACTTTAGATTTCAAGCTCTTTAGAGCCTCCAATCATGGAGTTCATGTAAACACACACAATTATAATGAAACCCAACACTCGTGGACGTAGATCACATTGATCGATCCCCGTAAAATCATGTGTCTACTTATACTTCATGCTCTTTGCATTTCATTTCTTGGTGGGTTATGTGTGTTTTGGTTCATAGATCTTGTTTGTTGTAGGTTGATCGTTTTAGAAAAGTGGTAAAAATAGTTCGTTCGCTGAGACTTATGAAGATTCGTTTTAGACCTAATTTTAATTTAAAATAGAAAATAAGTAAAAGATTTTAACAGTATTTTGAGAAAATGGAACTTAGGATTCCACCAAAATCACTTCTGAATGATTTCCACAATGATTCTTTAACAATTATAGCTCTTTTGTTGACTTTGTTTCTTTGACAAAAGTAGATTTCTAAAACATTAGATGTAAATCACAAGCATGACGCATCAAAAGCTCTTAAGTCCCAGCATACACCATCAAACAAAATCACAACTAATTAAGAAAAATCATAAATCAATTAAAAACCAATACAAAAGTCATTAAGAATCAAAAATAGTTACCATTCATTCATGAAATATAACTTCCTCCATTGCCCCAGTGGTTGGGTTTAGCTAGACATAGCTTTCTTAAAAGCCATTAAAATATTAAAGAAAATCATAAACTGTTTTTGAAAAGCAAAACTAAACCCTAGTTTTCTATCTATCAGAAGTTCTCCCCAAAATTGTATCTAGGCTCCCCTTTATATAGGATTTGGTAACCTTCTCTTGATCCTTATCCAACTAGGAAACCTAGTCTAATTAAACTTTTCCACTTCCTCTTGATTCCTTATCCAATTAGGAGACTTAACCTCCTCAAAAACCAACAAAAACCCTAATTTTCACGTCAAAAGCGAGCCCAAAACGCTTCCCTTATTTCTCTTCCCGCGCAGGCCCAATAAGGCCCAACATATATCAAATCCAAGTTGGTTTCACGGTTTTTCTCATAACTTCTTCATACGAACTCGGAATGACCTCATCCTTTCTGCGTTGGCTTCGCCTTTCAATTATCTACAAGATGGAGGGTAGAAATCCTGGATTTGAATGAGATACACTGGGTCTTTAAC
The DNA here is from genome assembly GCA_023531435.1 of Papaver californicum. Lineage (NCBI taxonomy): Eukaryota > Viridiplantae > Streptophyta > Magnoliopsida > Ranunculales > Papaveraceae > Papaver > Papaver californicum. The sequence continues at coordinate 123,185 of JAJJMC010003159.1, forward strand.
AATTCATCCTTGTAGAGCTCAATTTCACTTCTTTCAGAGATGTAAACTAATAAAACACAATAACTAAAAAAGTAATAATAACACACAATAATTCACAAAAAAATATAGCAAATAAGTATAAGGAAATGATACTTAAAATATACAAATTATGCACTTATCATAGGTAGCTAAATTTTTAGCTACTATAATTTGGCGCTAGAAACATGGACTGAGTTATATATGTGTTGAGTACCTTGTGGTTAAAGACGGAGTAGCATAATAATATAGAACCACCAACACAATGTGTACACTACCATTTATTCTTATCCATACAAATCAGCCCTAAGGGCATACTAGTAATGTAATGTATATCACATCTCCTATAAAAGAGAAGGTGTATTAGGTTGGAAAGGATCCTTCATCATGTTCTCCTATAAAAGAGAATGATCCTGCAGACTTTATTAGAAGGCCAATGCGAATTAATAGATCTTTTCATCTTATTTTTAGATTTCGATGATTTGTATTTTTTTTCTTTTTTTTTCCTTCCTCTTTCTCATAGCAAGGGCTATGGGTTCTACTTCAAAGTGAAAGAGTTTCATTCAGAAAAAGCTAATTAGACTCCACTTTAGGTAGAGAGGAGAGGGTCTTTCACCCAAAGTCTATCATACACTCTTTCAATTGAAGGAGTGTTCGCCAGTCTTCACTGGACGGGTGAATTTCAGCCGCCTGGATCCCAGACGGGTGAACTTCCCCATTCTGGGTAAAAGTTTCATCCAAAGACTCTGATAGATGTATCCAACGACTGTGATATGTTTGAAAGCCAGACAGGGAAACTTCACCCATCTGACTATTTTCTTATTAAAAATAATAATTTTGAAAGTTCATCGGAAGAACTTCATCCGTTTAATCTCTTTTTTCCTCTGTCCCATAATATAAAATACACTCATTTACATAGTCACTCCTCCGCTTATAAAAGGATAGAAGCCTTGCTCTCAAGAAGCCAGACTCATATCCTTCTTTTCTGTTTTGATTGTTTATTATTAATAAGGCACTTTTTGGGAATTTTGGTCAAAAATGAAAGACCACTTGGTAGTCACTTGCTTGTTAGTGATGACCTTTTTATTCCTCGGCTAATCTACAATCACTCTAATATGTTATCGAATCAAATTAAGATGTGAACTTGCACCGCATCAAAATAGACATGTACTCTAATCGAATGATAAAATCTTTTGAATGAAACAGCGTGCCCAATAGCAATGGACTCACGAGCCAAGACAAACACATAAATCAAAATCACATATACAGAGCGTGCACAACAGTGGTGGAAGTCACGAGTCAATACAAACGCATAACCCACAAATACCTCCCCCTCTCCAACCTCGTGATGTAAAATCTTAAATTATCTGCCGTGTTTACAACGCCGTTCCCATCTATGGCCCTTTTCCCTATCCCCACTCTCTCTCTCTCTTAAAAAAGAAGAAGCAAATGTCTGGCTAATAATTAATTTGTTACCAAAACTACCCCACTTCTGTTCCCCTACTCCAAGTCTCCAACCTCCGCCGGTCACCACCACCACCATCTCTTACTTCCCTCGCTCTCTATTCTTCTTCTTCTTCTTCTTGCTGAGTACTGACTGACAGAAGAACCTCATTCACTTCTCTGAGTTCTCTCTCTTTCCTTTCAATCCAAGCAAGCAATATCTCCATCTCTCACTATCTATAATCCTTTTTTATTTTTTTTCATGTGAACCATTTCCCAACTGAGTTATTCTATTCCCCTGAATAACTCCTAGCAAATGCATCCCATCACCACCACTTCATCACCACCACCAAAACCACCATTAACACAAACTCTAAACTTAATCAACCATCTCTTATCTCTTCTACTAATCTCATCACTCGCTGTTAAATCATTCATCGGACGTTGGCAATCAATTCGTACTAAACTCACTCTTCTAAAATCATCTCTATCCGAAATCTCTGATTCTTCTTCTGATTGGTCTGAAAACCCTCTTTTGCAAGATTTATTACCTAATCTACTCTCTTCTCTTCATAAAACTTATTCTCTGTCTCAACAATGTCAAAACCCTACATCTACAGGTGGGAAATTACTAATGCAGAGCGATATAGATATGTCTTCAGCTTCACTCTCTGGTCATCTCCATGACATTGATTTGTTACTCAAATCCGGTGTTCTGAATCGTCAATCAAATGCCATTGTTTTATCACAACCAGGTCCAGGTTCAGCTAAAGAAGAATTGGGATTTTTTATTAGAGATCTTTTTACTAGACTTCAGATCGGTGGGATTGAATTTAAGAAAAAAGCTTTAGATTCATTACTACAGATATTAAATGAAGATGAAAAATCTTCGATTTTGGTTGCTAAAGAAGGAGATGTGAGATATTTGATTCATTTACTTGATTCTAATCATCATTCATCTGTCCGTGAACAAGCTGCTGTTGCTGTTTCTCTTCTTGTTAGTTCTAGTGATGCGTCAAGAAAATGTGTGTTTGAAGAAGGTGGATTAGGTCCTCTGTTGAGGTTGCTTGAATCTGGATCTATGTATTTGAAAGAAAAAGCAGCTATTGCTATCGAAGCCATTACTGCTGATCCTGAAAATTCGTGGGCAGTTTCAGCTTATGGAGGGATTCCTGTTTTAGTTGAAACTTGTCGATCTGGATCTCCATTAGCACAGACTCATGCAGTTGGAGCTGTAAAAAATGTATCTGCAATTGATGAAATTAGAGTTTCTTTGGCTGAAGAAGGAATAGTTCCAGTATTAGTTCAATTATTGACTTCAGGTAATTCTTTTGCTCAAGAAAAAGCATCTAATTGTTTATGGATTTTAGCTTCAGCCGGTGAAGATTTTAGGGTATCAATACTACAAGAAGGTGGATTACAAAGTCTATTAAATTTACTCGATGAATCATCAAATCCTGATACATTAGAACATGTTTTAAGATCAATTTACGTATTATCTAGATCATCATCAACAATTCGAATTTTATCATCATCAACTTCATTTCTATTACAACTCTGCGACGCAATCAAGAACGGAACAATTGTGATTCAACAGATATCATCATCGATTCTCTGTAACTTATCAATGAGTGATTTTCAAAAACGATCGATTTCATCTTGTATGGGATCACTAGTTAAAATGATGATGACTGAATCATCGAAACCAGTTGGTTTACAAGAATCATCAGCACAAGCTTTAATCTCATTACTAACAGCGAAAACAAATCGAAAAGAAATTGTTAGAGATGAGAAAAGTATATTAAGATTAGTTCAAATGTTAGATCCAAAGAATGAATCATCAGTAGTTAATAAGAAATATCCAGTTTCAGTTGTTTCTGCAATTGTTGCCGGAAGTAGCCAAAGTTGTCGGAACAAGATATTGTCTGCCGGTGGTTATTCTCATTTACAGAAACTTGCTGAAATGGATGTTCCCGGTGCAAAAAAAGCTTTACAAAGACTCTCCGGGAATCGACTCAAGAATATCTTTAGCAGTAGGATATGGAAGGAATAAACTCAATTCATACTAACCCCCACAAGGTATTATTCTTTTCTTTTCTACTTTTTCATTCCATTCTTTATTTTTCTTGGATTCTGTATTGAACTCCCAAGTGTAGGTTTGTCCACTCACTTTTGCCCTATAGGCTATATACTATAGTACCGTTCGTTAAATTAGCACTTAAGAAGCTTCTGTCACAAGTCATAACTGGCATCTGCTACCTACCGGATAGGCTGATGCATTGTCCGGAATCTGGATAGTATTTAAATGCGGCCAAATTATGTTGGGAAATTGCTTGGTAGGTGAGTTGGTTTTCTTCTCCGGATCATGTGGTGTCGATATTCATTGATTGATTGAGGCAGCACGTTAATTTGCTCACCGAAATTCTTTGCGATGCTTCTTTCTATCGACTTCTGACTAAGTTTATTAATTACTAGTCAGCATTGAATTTGATTAGTCAACATGAAAACACATAGTAAAATCTACTGTACCACGTGAGAGCAGGTTCTGAGCCTGAAATTAACGTAATTCCATGAAAGTTTATTTATTTATTTTTTTCATTATTTATACTCCACTGTGCACCTTTTAGTATAAATTGATGATTACACTGCACAAGAAAAGTGCTTTTAGGTGAATTTACAGCCATTGGATGGAAAATTATCTCTACGAAAAATGTGGAAATCGATTAATCGTAATTGTAGCCTTGTGGGAGGAAACATCTAATATAGATCGAGTTTGATTAATTTAGATTTTATTTGTATTTTTGGGGTTACGAAAATAAGGGTACAACTGGTTCCAAGGATTTTAATGGGTCCGTCAGTCTGTTAAGGGACATGAAACACAAATAATCAATATTTTCAGTGGGATAAATTCTTATCTTTTATTGCAGGAATGTGGATCATCCTCAAGCAAGTGGTGGGAGAAATAGAGGAATAAGCTTCCTCTAAATTTTCTCTCCATCCAGTGGTTAACAAACAAACAGGAAACCTAAAGAAAAATCTTTTGCACACACCATGACTTTACCTTACTATCAGAAAAGCAGAGAAAAGGTGGTTTCCGGTCAATATAAATTTACAGAGATTGCATTTCTTTTAATATATTATTATATATAAATGACTCCATAGAAAGCATAGGATGCGTTTTTTTAGAGTATCCTTTTCTTCTTCTCCTCTCTTTTCCTTTAAATGCGTGGGCTTGAAAAGAAGTTTGTAATAGCTCTTTATTCTTATAATATTTGTGTTTGTAATACTGTAAATGAGTGACAAAGTTACTTCCGGTGTGTGTGTTTTTCTCCGTCAATTGACAATTCATTAATAAAGCAGACACTAGCAGAGAAAATTTGCTACTGTCATACAGAAAGAACCTATACATCTAAAATGGCAAGTCCACCAACAAAAAGAAAAAGTTACTTCATACTGCCTATTAAACACACACAACATCCCCATATCTAAGGATGTCTTGGAAAGTGGTGGTGCCTCTAAACCCTTAATATTGGTCGTCGGTTTGTTGATCTGCAAGTGTTTCTCTAATCTCTACCTCTAGATAAAACGGGTATCATATTCGTACAAGCCAGACACAAAACTTATGGAGGTATAAGACCACATAGAGTAACAGGCCAAAGAGTCCTGCACGCACACGGCCGTGCGTATCAGACACCTTATGTTCAGCTGTTGGTCCATCCTGATTACCAGAGTTACCAGATATGTAATCATTTTTGAGTTAGCTTGATGAGGTAGTTATTAAATCTCTTCCTAGCTAGTTTAGATTAAGTTGTTATAATATTTTGTATCTTGATATAAATCACTAGATGTTTATCAGTGAAAGCGAAGCGCCAACAATCAGCAATGGTGCAAGAGAAGAGACGTAAAGGTGAAGAACGAGCTGTTTGTGCTACTACGGCAGCTTGGGTTGCTGCTTTTGCAATATAGAATTAAGCTGGTCCCTATGGAGAAATTCCGCTTCAATATCTATAATTTTTTAAAATTTTCTAATTATAGTGATGCAGTTTATTTATACATGATCAAATCGTGCTCTGCTGCTGTGACTTGTTTATTATCGGTCTACAAGACTGATTTCTTGTTAATGTTGAAACTAGCTAGCGGTAATCTCAACACGACAACACCCAACGATTTAGTTACCACTCTAACCGAAAGGAAAGCGGTGTAGCTTGCTGGGTTTAGATATGCGCACAAGGAGAAATTGAAGCTCCATATCAAATCCATCTTGGTATGTAGCTTTAATATCATAACTACAAAATACAGAAATGTTCTACACCACTGAATCTGAGTATGTGATTTCTAGCAAAAACCTCTTCTTTTTTTTCTTTCATTTTGTAGGTAATAAGTTAATAACTAATAACCAACCTAACTAATTATATAGGGGTGAGCAAAGGATGGGTGGATGCGGAGTTGGTATCACTCGCATCCAACCTATCGAAATGACGGATTTAAGAAATGTATCCGCGTCCAATCCATTATTAAACGGGTCTAATATCCACGGATGAACGGATAAACCGGATGGATACAGATGGATTGATGGATTTTAAAATGGGTAATTCGCTGGTTGGTCCCGAAAACCCGGACCTAATTATCCTTTAGTCCCCCGGGAGAACCCAATTATCCGTAGGTCCAAAATCTTTTTCAAAAGTTAAAATTACTTTAATGGCCATCACGTGTGAACCATCCATGTACTCCACCTTCTCCACTTCTCTTCTTCTCAGTTTGTTACAACCGAATTTTCAGTTCAGCAACCTTCTTTAATTCGTTTAAACATGAAAGTCTAGGGCAAGATTTTGGAAACCACCTTAAACCAAATCGAAAAACCCTGCGAAAAACAAAATCAAAATCTGTAATAGCACACTTTGAAACATAGATTTCTTTGAGCATTCTACAGTTTACTGCAACTGAACCTAAGCTACTCAGCAACTTTACTGCACTCACTAAGGTTTAGAATTGTGAGGGTTCTCGTCTTCAACCACTGAGAGAAATCTAGCATCAGTAACCTAAAATGGGTACCAAAAGGAAAATAAATAGAAGAATAAAAGAAACAGTAATTGCAGAACAAGATACTCCTCAATCTCCATCATCGAAGAAGAAGAACTCTTCTCCTGTAGATTCTCAACAACCAAAATCAAAAAAAGAAGAAGAACACTGATGTTGTTGATTCTCCAACAACATCGAAGAAGAAGAAGCAAACTGTTGTTGTTGATTCTCCATCTACAAACAAGAAGAAGAAAGCTCTTGTTCTTCATTCTCCATCAACATCAAAGAAGAAGAAGAAGGGTGTTGTTGTTTCTGGTAAAAAAGGTACTGATTCTAATCATCAGTGCATATCAATATATAACATACTTTGTTCATGTTATAAGAGTTAGATCTAGCATACAACATCGGTACATATCAATATATATATATATATATATATATATATATATATATATATATATATA
>JAJJMC010003159.1:130435-152403 GCA_023531435.1 Papaver californicum
TATACTTTGTTCATGCTATAGATATAAAGCATATATATCGATATATACTGTTCTATATTATAACATCTAGATCTTGCGTACATGATAGTATATATTGATATGTACTTTGTTCTAATCTTGAATTGGATCAGTACATATCAATGTATACTTTTTCATGATATAGCAGATAAATATCAAAATATCAAAATATATACTTTGTTCTATATTATAGTACATATTCATATATTGTAGGGTTATTGAAAGTATGTTAATTATATAGGTAATGTCAAAAAAACCACAAAGAAGACAAAAGCACCTCCACCTGCTAGGAAAATCTACATAACTGGTTTCATGAGAATTTTCTCACTAGTTAGAGCAATCAGGGCTGCAAAGCTTGAGTTGAGTGAAATTCATTTGCGGATCATTAGTGAGCAATCATATGGGAACCTTTTTTTTGATGTTCTGGTACACAAATCTTGGTGTAGATCACTGGATGAAGAATGAAACTTCGGTGACCAATCTAATACAGTGTTATAAGAGAAGTAAAGTTGCGAATGAGCTCAAGTTTGAGTTCAAAAGGCATGGAGTTTCACATATTCTGACATCCATTCCTGAAGAAATAGGTGTTATCTTTGGAATTCCAAGAGCTGGGAAAAGACAACATGAAGATATGATGCTGACATCAAGGGGTGGATATCGAAACAATGCTTTCTTCTAAAGGTTCTTTGGTGATGTAGAAAAGACTAAAAAGGTAAATAGAGTGAGGATACAAGAAGAAATCTTGAAACTTTTAAGAAAAAACCAGCAACTAAGAAGAAAGCAAATGAAAAAGTTGAAGAATCTGAAGAAAAACAAAGTGACGAATAACCTGAAGAAAGTGGGAGTGATCAAGAAAGTACAGAGAATGAAGAAAATGAACAAGAAGAAAGTGAAGAAGATATTGAAGAAGGGAAGAGGAAAAAAGTGTAGAAGTTGAGAGATGGTGAAGACCTTGTAAGGCTTATATTCCTATTCATATGTATGACGTTGTTTTTCACAACAAAAGATACAAATACGTTGACTGAAAAGTACATTGGTCTTGTGAAGGATCTCGAGGCTGCAAAGAATGTGTCATGGCCATATTTGATACATTCTTAGCTAGAAAATTCACTAAATGACAATGTAAATGCAGACGAGAATACTACCAGATGTCTGAACTATTTATTGGTAAGAATACGTGCTAAAAATCTTTTTAGTAGTTTACTCAATGAAAATCATGATTTACTTTTAACTTTGTTTTGGTGATTTTTTTTTTCCAAAACAGATTTGGTATGCAAAGCATACCTATTTGCTGGAACCGGAGGAAATAAAGATGATTCCGGAAAAAAAGTTTGTTCCAAGAGCTGTCAAATGGAATCTGACAAACTTATGTGCTGCACTCCAAAAAGACATTGATACAACTGAATATGAGGTAAGAAAAATATGTACTTATTTACTGCATTTATGATATTTGTTATCCTACAATATATAATGATATGTATTGAATGTATGATGTTTGTTATCCTAAAATATATATTGATATGTACCTCATGAAAAAACTAGTTTTTATAGTACATATTTTTGAGTACATATTTTGTTGTTTTGGTACAGTTCCATGAAAATTTCAAGGTTCCGTACACCAATCAAGAAAAGTAAATTCTGAATAGAATCACAAGAAGACTTGCAGAAGAGGAGAGTGAAGCCGAAAAGGTAGAAGATAAATAAGAAACTGTAGGGAAGGCAGTGGAGGAAGATAATTGGAAAGCAAGATATGAAGATTTGACAAAGACAATCTTTGAAAAATGGGATGAAGCGAACCCCATGCAACATGAAGATGGACTGCTTGATGCATCAAAGCTTCTGCAAATGTTGAATGACATATACATGAAAGCTTCTCACTTGCATCCTGAAAATGAAGAAGAGTTTCGAGACTCAATTGATGGGAGTCTCACTCATTTGGGTACTGATCCAACATGAGAATTCCCATATCATACTACTCCAACAGATCCTCTTTATGAAAACATAACATAAGATGAAGTAGTTTTGGGAGATCCACTTGTTCAGATTCCAACAGAAGAAGTGCCAACTGTGACTACTCCAACAGAAGATGAACAAAATGTTTTGAGTGACACCACCGTCAAAAGGGTTCCATAGAATGTTGTATTGTCAACACCACCTTCAGTGCATAAAATTTATGGTGTTGATGTTTCTGTTATCAAAACATGGGCTAATTCTGACTTGGAGAAAGAGGTCAAAGAGATGCTAGAGAAAAGCAACACACAGATAAGTAATGCTGGCTAGTTTCACTCTTTATTACAAATGTGTTTATCAAAATAACTGTAAAATATCAAAATATACTTTATTACAAATGTGTTTTATTATTGTCATATAACTGTACATATCAATATGTATTTAACTATCATGAAAAATACTCTATGGTTGCAGGATGATTTACCTGGACTTCAACAAGAAGCAGTGAAAAAGGTGATTGAAGCTATAGACCAGAGTATTGAAACTATTAAAGGGATATTGCAGAACCCTGATTTATCGACAGCTTCGTGGACGTGAAAGTACCTTTGTTTACTGAGATGGTGAAGATGGAAGACATTGAAAAGTTCACATTTGAAGAATTTTTGGACTTAGCCATTTCCAGCAAGGGAGTTTATGATGAGGAATATGCATCTATCAGCCAAGATAATGGTAGTGTTTCAAGCCATACTCTGTTTGGGATTGACATTCGCAAACATTTTGATAATTTATTTGGAAATGATTTGCGACGTGTAGAAGTTCGACAAGTTATAGATGAGCCGAACTAACTTACACCTGAGAAGAATGCAAATCAAGTCACACTTGAGTAGGAAAATGACCCAAAGGTATATCTTCTACTTGTGGTAATTTACCTATCTTGTCTTTGTTTGAAAAAAATATAATTCAAATATAGTACTAAAAATCTGGATTCAAAAATGCAGGAATATGAAGTTACAACCACCCAAACATCAAGCGACGTGCCACCACTCTATGAGAAGATGACAGATGAACAAATAGCGATTCTACATCCATACTTTGAGAAAGGAAATAGAATGTAAGTACTTTCTACCTTTTATTTTACTTTTAAATCAAGTAAGTTTTGCAGTACATATCAAAAAAACTTACTTCAGTATGTGTTTTTGTTAAAATTTTGCAGTTGGGTTGCTTGGACAGTAGAGGATGGAGGTGGTATCCGCGTCAGTGGACTACAATAGAAGATTTAATCTTCAACAGAGAATTAGAGAAAGATCTTCTCAACTACGTTCAGTATAAGCTTCAAGTTGCGTCTAAAGAGGACCAAAAAAATCCTGAGGCAGAAAGAAAATACTTAAAGGTGTTGCACCTGGATCCAACTGCTTGGGTATGTGTTGTTTTCTTCTTTTATACTTTTGAATATTGTATATGAAAAAAAAGTACATATTGATATATACTTTGTGAAATAACCTATTAAACGTTTCCAATTTTCAGTATCATGTCGACAAACCAGAGACTTTACAGGGAGCATGAGTGACTAGTATTATTATGTCAATCTTGAAAATGAGCAACAATATCGAGAAGATCCTTGTACCCATGTGCCATGGAAACAAGCATTGTACACTGCTCAAATTTGAGTTTGAAACCCAGAAATTCATCCATTACAACTCGTCTGTGGCGTTCATGGATCATTGTTATGAGAATGCCAAAAAATGTATGAATACTTGTTCAATCCAATCAATCAGTTCTTGGCTGAGAATCAAAGAGAGAATGTGAGCAACTTAAGGTTGACTGACTATGGGTGTCCACAACAAGGAATGTGGCCAGACTGCCTTTTATATCTAATACATTTTATCAATAGGAGATCAAAGATTGATCGTGATGGAAAAAGTTTGGGAGATGAAGAACAATTGATGAAGAAGATTCAGAAGAAAAGAATCAAGTTAGCATGTAGGTTGTTGACAACCACTCCGCCTGAAATCAGTTGGGACCCCTCCAAATGAAAATAAATGTTTACCTACAGAGTAGATATAGATATATATTGCAGTAACTTTCTTTTTACTTATTGAACTTGGTTTTTAGTTATTGAACTGATAAGGATTTATATACTTATATCAGGATCTTATTATGTTTTTATATATATATATGATGATCTTTATTAGCATTGTTAGGTTTCTATTTATTTATAGAGTTATATAGAAAGGCAGCACATATTGATATGTGTTAGGAAGTACATATTGATATGTACTTTGTTCTGAAACTCTGAACCAATAGATTCATATTCTAAAAAAGTACATATTGACATGTACTATGAAGTACATATTGATATGAATTTAAAAAATGACTTTGTTTATGTGCATTTTTTTGTGTTTTTATAACAACTACAAAATTACTAAATAAAAGAAAAATGTATTGGAATAAAAATCACTAATAACGAGGTGGCGCTGCCCCCTCAACCCCCGTATATAATGAATGACATTCAACCACATGTTTATATATCTTTAAAGATGGAGCAAAATATAAGATTTATATCATCAAATTCTCGTTCTGTCATTAAGAACATAATTCAGTTGGCACACAAACAAGTTCTGAAAAAAAAAAACCTAAAAAAATACGACAAGTATCTTCTAAAAGAATTTAAATCCCAAATGTACTAAAAAAATTGTAATGAAATTAATTCTCATCCGTATATTGGTACTGACGGGTAACATTGCATGTAGCCTTGTTGTGATGAGCTTTCAATTTACAATTTGAACATGTAACAAGATTTTTGCTCCTCTCCCATGCACTCTTGATGCAGTTCTTTTTTCTTCTTCCTGGAGGAGCCCTAACTACTATTGGTGGTAGAATAGTATCTTCTGCGGTATACTCATCAGGCTTGTGGTATATTGAAAAACATAAATAAGAAAAATCTACTATACTTGTGAAGTTTTTGTTGATGTATGTTACACTAAATATCAATATGTACTATGCTAGTTCTAGTTTATGGTTTATATGTACTGCTTAAAACCATTCTCATGTATGATGCTACCATAAAAAATATCAATATGTACTGCTTAAAAACTTACCTGTCGTGATTAGGAACAGGTCTAATAACGATTGAATATAGCTGGCGATAACATCTAACTTTGAAGTATTCGTCGATATAATCAAGGAACTTTCCCCCAGATGCAGCAATAGCTGCAGTAGCATGCGAGCATGGAAAAACATATGAGGCCTGCACACAAGAAAACAAGCATATTATTTACGCAGTATATATTGATATTTGCCCTACACAAACAAAAAAGAATATAATCTGCATAATATATATTGATATTTTCCGTACACAAACCCAAGAAGATAATCTGCACAATACATATTTGACATTTTCCCTACACAAACCCAAGAAGATAATCTGCATAATACATATTTGATATGTTTTCTGCAGTACCCCTAAGAAACTAGTTTAGTGGATATCTAACATCAAAAGAGCATGTTACCTAAAAAACTAACCTTGGGGAATGAACTTCAAACACGTGAGCATAACGCTGACTAACTTTCCAAGGACGACCAATTTGAATGTGTAGTTCAAGCAAGGCTTGATACACAGGGGTTAAGAGTTCCAAAATCCATCAAAAGACTTTCTTCACGACGTTCAAACATCAACTCCATTACCCATAGCCTACACGACAAGTAAAATTAAAAAACAACAAACATATTATACATAGTGCAAAAAACAAAAATATGTACTAGAAGAAGATTGGTGGAGCATATTAAAAAAAATAGTACATATATACTTGTAGTGTTACAAGAAACTTATAAAAACCTGATTGTGTAAGAGAGAGCGCAGGGAGGCAACTTGTTCTCGCGGCGAATCCCGTTATTAAAAGACTCAGCAATGCTTGAAGAAGTCTGAGCATACCTACATCCTGGGAAGTATGCACTAGACCACTTTTCCCTAGGAATGTTACGGCAGCATTCAGCAACCCAAGGCCTTCCTAGATAAACCATTTCTTAAAGAACTTCTTCATATCTTGCTGGAGAAATCGCATATGTTATTTTTTGGAAAAAACCCATCACTTCTTTATATTTTTCATCAGACTTACTGATGGGTAAGTTCTTTTTCTAGTGGAAAAAACAATAGCTATGATAAGAATCAGGGAAAACTTCAGGAATTGCATTCAACAAACCTCCACCTCTGTCAGTCAAAAAGGTGATGCAACGATGGTCCACAACATTTTTAAGATTGTCCATAAACCAATGTCAATTATCATTATCTTCGCCAGGAACTAATGCATATGCAAAAGAATAAAAACCTGGAAAAAAAATATAAAGCCCATATCAATATGTACTTCATGTCTGCACCTTCAAATTATGTTATACCTACAGTGTATATCAATATGTACTTTATGTATGATGTGTATGCTCCTACAGTATATATTGATATGTACCAGAAAATAGACTATATTTTTCTATGTACTGGTACATAAAAAACAGTTACATATCAAATATATACCATATAAAAAAGTTACCTTGATTGCCGTGAAGACATGTCGCAGCCATTAGACCTCCTTTAAACCTCCCCGTAAGAAATATCGCATCACAAAAGATCATTGGACGACAAAGTTTATAACCCTCTCTACAAGCTCCAAAGAAAATAAAAAGTCTGTTGAATCTCTTTGTTGCGTCTTTGAAGTCAAAATAAATATAAGACCCTGGGTTGGTTTCCCCAACATCAGTGACCCACCAAGAAAGATCAGTGTATGACTTTACATCGTCACCAAAATCATTTGATGCGATAAGTCTAATGCATGATATGCATGGTGATACTTGATGTTGATTCCTCCCCCAAATTTAATATAATCCATAATCTCTTGCGGCTTTATGAGAGGGTTGTGCTTGACACGCTCATGAACTAAATAATTTACAAGCTTCCTCAAAACAGTTGGAATCCTCAACCTATACCCAACACCACAAATGTGCCTCCCCATGTAATCCTTTATCTTAAACACATCCAATGACCCATTCATGGCAACCGCATGAAGCATCCAATAGCAGCAGTCATTGCTGCATCTCACCGTGAATATCTCAAGGTCATTCTTCAATTTTTTAACCTTATATCCAGTCCTCAAACAATATTTCTCACATGCTAACTGAACAACTTCAACACCACCATGAAAGATATGGTTTTTATCTTCAAAAACATTCTCCCAACCATCTGAAAAAAGAACACTTGCAACCGCTTTACAATCTTTCAAATAATTGTTCCTAGCACTCACAACCAACTCAGTACTGTTGTCAAAATCAACACTTCTCGAAGAACTAGATGCACCAGATAAAACAACATCCAATGGTTGTTTAATGTACAACCTTCTTATACTTTTAATTATAATAATAAAAATCAACATAATGCGGAATATAAAATTAAAGTAAGACACCAAGAATTTTATTAACGAAGAAAACTGCATAACAGAAAAACCCCAGAACCTCGTCCATTTTTGAACACACACTGTATTAAGACTCTACAAAAACTAGCCTACCAATATGAATTCGTTCTGGAGTGTTGTTGAGATAGAATAAACCCTCCAACCTACTCTGCTGCAGTTTTTTTCTTACGTCTCTGATTCTCGCTAGAACCTATGCACTAGATTCCCCTAGATGGTGTCCTTTACAGGCCTAGGAGTTGCTCCACGGTCCTTCGTAAGGACTAATTAATATATCCCTCCTCTAACAGGACGCTTGGTGATTTCTTTTCTGATTCAAGATCAAGGAGACAAAAATATATTCCCTAATTTGGACGAATCTAAATCTCAATGTGACGGACCAAAAAAATTTGGCTTCTAAAGGGTCGGGTTATGACTCACTTGGCCAGCTCCAACATCCCGATTCACCACTCGAGAAACTGGGTTTTCAAATTTTTCGAACCAATTCGATTTTACCAAACAAATGTTTATCAAATTATCAATTTGGTTACCAGCTTCGCTAAATATTTTGTCTTTCAAAGCAACTGTTCATCTGAACTGCTTTATAAGCAGACAAACACAATACTGACATCGAGGGTCATCGAATTTGTAAAATTTCTCTGCAGTTTCTAACATCTATTTAAGCCAACAAATAATATAAAATTACCCCAATGGGTAATAACTATCTCCCAAACGAATACCAAACTTTAGATACAATATCTCTTGCCAGCCTACCGTGTCGCACGGTCTTCCACTCGTGAGTGGGATCCTGATAACGCACACCGTGCCATACGGGTGAGGGGGTGATCAGTCCCAGTTTCAAGGGTAGTGGATACCAGCCACCGTTCCAAACGAATTTTCTGGCAAACTCACAGAACTAGGCCAAGCTCAATAGATATCTTTTTTAGATAATATGAATTGCCTCTAAATGAAAACAACCATCTCCCAGTCTTATTTGGTTATATAAATTGGCATCCAACAATCACCCTTCATTTCTCATTAAATAATATGAACAACCTCGAAGAAGTTGCAATCATCTCTCAAGGTAGTATGAACAACCAGTAATGCAACTACCTCTTACTGCCAAGGTTACAATCATCTCCGAATGGATGGTATGAACTGCCAAGCAGCAACCAACCCTTTTTAAACGATATGAACAACCTCATGCAGTTGTGCTGAACCACATAGCGGCTGCCTACGTATCCTCTCCGTTGCTCGAAAGGATCAAGCACGACCGTAGTTCATCTCTCTTATTTAGATAATATGAACTACCCTCATTAGTAGTAACTATCTGTTATCAGATAATCTGAACTATCCCATTTAGATAACAATTATCTCTTACATAGATTGTGTGAACTGCTTGTCGTGGCAACAACAATCTCTTAGATAGTATGAACTACCTACAATGGTAGCAACTACCTCTCACTAAATGATATGAACTACTTTTTTATAGTAGCAACCATTTCATACTTAGATAGTATGAACTGCTTACCGTAGCAGTAACTATCTCCAGCCGTAATAGTAACTATCTTTAGCATTATGTGGTATTGATAATATGAATTGCGTAGAACCAACTATCCCTAACATATCGCATCATCAAAAATCACCTTAACAATCATCCATAGATGAAAAGATGCCAGAATAAGTCTATATATGTACCTGCCACTCAAAATCAACAGTAGACTACACTTTGTTGTAGATATAATCTAAGCCATACATATTTATCAATTACTTAACCTAAGTGTATATACTTTATAAATGACAATACAAATCAATCCAATTATTCAGAAAAGTATATGTTTTATGCATAATAAGACTACACAACGAAACACATAAAGAGTAAACTTCAACAAAATTCATCTCGTAAAACATTATTTTAGATCCATTACCTTTACGACCAAGCATCTTAAATTGAATATTCCTTGTCATTACATCAACACCACCATGGCTAACAGAATCAATTGTAACTTATACCAAAAAATCCAAAATTACTGAATTCACATGTACAATCAGATAATAAGTATGCACATATAAACCTTCACTAACTTCAATTGTCTTGCACGTATTACCCAAACATGTGAATTCAAACAATATGCATATTAGCATGGACAATAAACTTATCATTTGTATAATTCTCTAAGCCAACAGATACAAAAGTATTTTACCAATTACTAGTTGTACAATAGCTAAGTTCTGACAAATAAGAAAGAACCACTCCTTCAGTATTACTCAGCTGTATCTTATAGCACATACAAATACTCCATAAGACCATCTTATGTATTCATGCTTTCCAAATTTATA
The DNA here is from genome assembly GCA_023531435.1 of Papaver californicum. NCBI lineage: Eukaryota > Viridiplantae > Streptophyta > Magnoliopsida > Ranunculales > Papaveraceae > Papaver > Papaver californicum. Next base: position 140,176 of record JAJJMC010003159.1, read on the forward strand.
ACTGAAGTATGTCTCACTGACAAGAGCAAATAAGTGAACTAAGTAATGAATGACATAAAAGTCTCCACACACACAGATAAATATAATATGCACAAATCCTCATTAGGTGGTACGCTTAAGTTTAGTACTAAACAAGTAATATTTAAAATAGAACCATATAAATGTTATCGGATCATACACCCATTTTTAACAGATGAGAGTCCATATGAATCTCTAAGTTTCTCAAGTTCCAAAACCTATGTACACACATGGCTTAGAATTTAGAATAAACATTTCATGAATATAAAGTAAAACTGACACCACCACTTTCTATGGCTCTTTTTCTAAACAAGTCATGGCATCAATTCCACACTAGTATGCATAGAAGTGTAACATTACCAAGAACATGACTATCATCAGGGACTTAAGATATTTAAACTCTAATATCATTACTATAAGATAACTAGTAGAGTTAAGAAAACGATTCAATAATAAGAATCATTGAGAATACGATTTAGGATACCAATCACAATTGGATTCTTATGAAACACTACACTTCACCTTACAAATACAATACCAATATAAAATAAGAATTTCATATTAATTCAATGAACACATAATGGGATAATGGAAGATTCATAGGGTTGTGTAGAAATTCTGCTTGGCAGAATGCATTTTTAGCTTCACCAACATTTGCAGTAGAAAATAACACCTGCTCCACTTAAAAATTTTACAGTAGATTTATCACTCATATTAACATAATATATTCAAATTTAATAACAATCCAACGGTTCAATAAAGAGATGCACACATTCCAAGATGACTGTTTTCACTATGAACAAACAATATTCAGTCACGGTTATCCTATACTTTGGGGTAGCTAAAGTGATCATAACTTCATGAAAGGTTTACTGTAAGTTACCTACACTGATATAAACAACATACTAAATTTTCAGCTCAATCCGATATACGGATATTGAGAAACACTAAGGTAAGTTGACTATCCAGGGTTTTAATCCTGTTGAACGCAGTCATAGATAATACTATTATTCCAGTAGTTAACCTGATCGGATCTTCATAATTTTTTTATCATATCACTATGACTTAATTATACATAAGATACTAAAATTTCATTCTATTCCAACGGCTGGATCTAAGGATATCAGTAAAACAAGAACAAAGATTTTAGGGTTCATAAAGTTGAATTATTATCAAATCATGTAAGTTACTTTCCCAAAGCTTTTTATACAGGAATCAAGTAAGAAAACAACATACCCAATTCATGGTTTCATATACAAACATGATTTTATTGAAACTCCCAAATTAAATGAAGAACCCTAATTTCAAAATCCTCAAATCAAGGTTAAAAGCATAAAATTGTGGTACTTCGTTAACTACCTATTGTTCTAAAACAAAGAAACTTCAATAATCTCAACTCAATTCGAGCAATCATCAACAATTACAATTAGGGATAATTTTAATAGGACTAGAAAAAAGAGAATTAAGTTTCCTACCTTTCATGCAATCAACACCAAGACTTGTAACAACAAATCTAACAATTTCTAAGCTTAACACCTCTAATTTCTCCAACAATTTCACTAGGGTTCTTCTCTAATCTTCCTTAGAAAATTAAAGTAATAATCATAAGTGAAAGAGGAAGAAGAGACCAAGAGAGAAAATAGATGTTTTCTCTTTTATTTTTAGTTTTGGTCCAAATTGACCATACTACCTTGACGCCTTCCCTATTTGGCATGTGTCTAGCATGCATGCAACATTATAAAGGCACCCCAATGGGTTACAATAAGGCAGACTTTTCATTTGGGTATTAAGCTCTATTACTGGGGCAACCTAAAAGTGTTAAAGACACTGAGTATTAGAGTTTTATGCACTCTAAATGCAGAATATGACTAATGCGTTCAGTGAAACCCGAGCAAAAATGCAGGGTCTCACACTCAGAGACTAGGTTTATTATCTTCAAAATTTATACAAATACTTAATCAACTATCTTCATAAGAATATCAATCTAGAATTAAATCTAAGATGAATTCTTGTGGAAAAGTTATAAAAAGAATTTCAATCAATAAAAAAAAATTCTATTCCCTGATTTGGACGAATCTAAATCTCAAAGACTAGGTTTATTCTCTCTAAAAGTTATACAAATACCTAATCAACTATCGTCATAAGAATATCAATCTATAATTAAATCTAAGATGAATTCTTGTGGAAAAGTTACAAAAAGGATTTCAATCAATAAGAGTTATACTTAATTGTGTTTGAAGTTTCTATTGAATCTGGGTTTGATCAGTATTTCTTGAATAACCTTATAACAAAAGAGAATGACCTTAATCGAACTCCTTTAACTAGTCCCAAGTCTTAACTTCACCTAACTTTCTTACCTTGATTTCTTATTCCTATGAATGGATCAAGTTGTAGACACCCCAATTTCGTTTATAAATTTGAATCGTACTTCCACGAGATTGTGTCCAAAATAGTTTAGGCATTAAACCGATTGAATGTCCAAAATAAGGTCCGGTTATTGACCATATCTAGTGAGACCCCAAATGTGTCTACTTAGTCTGAGTATAAAAACGAACCTGAGCTAGATGGTAGCCCATTGATCAATGTCCAAAGCAAGACATCCACCCAAGCTTTATGTGTCTCAGTAAGATCCCAAATGCCTCTACTTAGTCCGAGTATACTCGAGCTAAAATGGTAGCCCACAGTTCAATGTCCAAATTTGGACGTCTACCTCCACCCAGTAGTAAAATATCGACCCTTTTTAGCTTTGTTCCTAAGACCTTTCTAGAAAGTGTGTAACAATGTCGCTTTGCTCCGAAGACTTTCCCTTTAGCTAAGATCTTAGGATTAAATGAAAATTCTTTTAATTTTGTTAATGATGTTGGATAATATTAAGAATCTGAGAATAATATCTTTTTAAATGAAAAATGATATTTATGTTTTTAATTTGAAGGGTTGAATCGAAAATCATTTAATCCAAGGGTACTAGTTAATAGGAAAAAGCTATAAATAGAATGCTAATCTTTGAGTTTAGGGAGGAAGGTTTAGAGAAGAAAGGGTGAGGGAAAATTTTGAGTTAAGAAATAGAAGGCATAGAGAGTATTAGTGGGCATTTAATCGGTGCTTGCTTTGAGTTGTTCTTAGCTGCATTCGAGTTCGCAGAAGTGCTAATCCCTTGTTGATTCATTTCGGTCTAAGTAACATCATAATCGGTTAATTTGTGAAAACAGGTGCGTAATCGTCTTGAATATTTTCTCCTGTATTGTTCTAATATGTTCTGTGGCATGATTGGGCTTGCCTTACCACACGTGGTATTTTTTTTCTGAATTAAGGTTATTATAGTATCTGTCAATCCATGCTTTAGTATCTTAGGGCAACTGCAACGGTGAGACTATACTAAAGACTAAAGAAAAAAAATTATTTGGTCGTTTTTCATTTTAAACGCAACGGTTTTGAACCTAAATATGATCGCACGCCCTTTTAAGCAGACGTTTGTTATTGAGCGTTATTATAGATGAACGTTAGATGACACGGATGTTTCTCTGGTGTGATGTATGTTGTTGGGCGCACATTTTGATGAGCATTTCATATGCCTGGAACCAGACGCACTTCTAATTGAACGTTGCATACTCATACGCTGCGTTAAGCAAACATATGTTTAAGCGTCCACACTAAGCATCGTCTCTTGTCCAAGCGTACTCATATGGGAACGTATGGAAGTTGTGCGTTGTATTTTATGGACGTTTAGTGATACACGCTGTGCCTAAAAGACGCCTGAATGCCAGAAGCCCCTCTATAATAGCGGCTATACTTGAAACGTCCACCAACAGAAGCGTGGAAGGAGTTTGACGTTCAAACTCAAACTCGCTTGGAGCTATATGCATTTCACAGTTAAAATCAAACATAAAAGAAGGTAACAAACTCATTTCTCTGTTTTTTTCTTTCTCTTTCTCGCGCTGTATTAGTCTTAGAAAAAAAAAACCCTAGTTATTCAAGCATATAAAATCAAAAATCTGTTAAGATTTTCCAGCATAAAAAACTAAAATGAAAACCCATTAGTCGTCAATCATTGCATCTCATTAAAACCCCTCCTTCTAAAATGTCGATTTAGCAGTAATAAACCCTAGCGGTGTATTTTAATGGAATACCTACTGGACTAAGAGAAACTGTTGGTTTAATTTGATTTTTTAAATTTGGTTGTCTAATGACATTTCTATCCAACTGGTGATAATTGTTTTCTGCCAATTGCTCTAAAGTATATTTTGTGTGTTTTCTGCCAGTTGCTCTAAAGTATGTCTCTGTATCTGAATGGTTAGGTTCTTGCTTTTATTCATGTTGGGTGTTTTGTTGGCTTGAAATATAGTTTTTTTAGAAAAACATGTTTGTATTTCCATGGTGTTGTCGTTGTATGTGTTTATTATTTCCATATCGAACTACATTAAGTGTTTGTAAATGATTTTATGAAGAATAACTATAACCTGAATCGATATAATTACTTGTTTGTGTCTATACATTTGATTATTTAAATAGCGGATTATGTTTGTTAATGATGAAATTTGTAGTCTTGTTGATTTATGGATAAATGTGGAGTTATATATTTGGTCCATTGTGTTAAGGTGGACATTTGGTTCGCGACGTCCGTGTAGAGGAGCGTGTGCTCAGGAGACGTCATCTTATTAAGACGTCTTGTGCACCGGCGCCTTCCTACAAAAGCGCCTGTTGTCCGGCGTCTTTATAATAGAACGTATGATAAATGGGCGTTATTTCAGAAGAACGTTTCAACCAAACGCTCATTTGGCTTGCGTTTCTTCAACGAGCGTTGTCCTACTGAAGCGTTACTTCATACGCATTTTTTTGTGAGCGTCTCATCAGGCGCTTCTCAGCTACTGCGTCCGTGTTTCAAAACGCTATTATAAGGAAACATCTTTTGTTAACGCCCAATCAGAAGAGCGTGCGAGGGTATTTAGGAATTGAAGAAAATTTTCTCCCGAATAGTAGTTTTACTCGTCTCATTCCTATATATTATCGACCGTTGCGGTTGATTTTGGGCGAGTAAATAGTAAATTTTCTTCATATTCTTTACTCTAATCGTCCGTTGCAGTTGCTCTTAGTGTTCATATATTGTGTTTTCATTGAATTAGAGAATAATTAATATATACTGTATTACGTCTATACTATCCTATGCCATAACTTGCATTCCACCGTCCTAGGTTATAAGCATTACGTAGGATTCTCATTTAGGTCAATCGCATGCATCGTTCGTTATGATAGTATATAAGCATCATCGCATCTCATATCAAAAGTCGTTAGCAATTATAGGCATGATGGTCATCTGTGTTTCATGATCTTTTGAGTAGTCAGCATGTACACAGTAGTCTGACGACATCTAGTTTGTTAATTAGGTAGTTCTTGGTCCTGGTCGGTTCATTTTCATGTTAGGCAGTCTTTAGCTTCTCCATTTTGATTGTTAGATAGGAATGCATGTTTTGATGGTTGATTAGTGATGTTAAAATAATAATAATAATAATTGTTTAGATAAAAATGCATCTTGTCCTTAACTCTTATACGAAGAAATCCTCTCAATAGTAATACTAATCCTTAATTTGATAATTTTAATAATAATAATAATAATTTATGTTAATAATAATAATAATTTTTTTGATTTGATTGAATTTGGATTTTACAGGATTTAGTGGAGTGCCCATATGCTTGATGATTTAATTTATTAATTTATGTGTTTATAATTTACCATTTGCTATAAAAATTAGAACCCTAATATCCCGTTTATAAAGTAAAAGGCAATCATCAGATTGGACAGGTTAGATGTCTTACACCTTTCTAGTCCGTATTTGATTCCCGACTATTTTTTTAAATTTTAGACCAGTATTTCTTTTGGGTCCCAACTCCTAGTTAGATGGCGGCTTCGTAAAAAATAATTTCAAATGTATTTCCATTTTAAAAACTCAAAAAATCTATTGAATCTCGTCCCATAAATTTTGATGGTATCTACATAAATCCCCATTCATTCTTATCGAGATTTAATCATGATAAGCCCATGGACCATGAATTTGGCTTAATGTATTTTACGATATCAACATTATTCTCCTGGCTGTTGAGGAGACGTAGCCTCCTCAACAATCATACTAGTTTGTCAATAGCTACTCGAGGTGTGGAAACCTCCTATACATGAATAGGTAGGTTATAAACAGGTTGAAGAATAAAGATGGATAATCAAAGTTCCATGGTGCCCTACAATTCCCAGGACAATCACCCAAGTCAATGTCGATAGTTTTCTTATGCTCAGACAAGGATGAAAGAGACTGTGTCCAAGTCCAAGTCTACTGGTTATTATACATTTGGTATCGCGAACCTAACCCAGTTCGTAAACTTAACGTGCAGTTTTAACCACCAACTGATTTGGGCGGATTTTAGTCCTAAATTCAGGTTTTTGACGATCTTTTGGATTGGGATTCGAGCACGAACACTTCTATACTTAGGTTCTATTATTTTAATTGGATTGAGGGGAATTCTAAGCCATCTTTTACCATGACACTTGAAAATACAAAAGGAGAAAAAGTTTTAGGGAACAAATTAGGGTTTATTTCGTTAGGGGGAAAACTGTGACATATCATCATCTTCTTATTTTGTTTATTTTACGTGGATTTTAATAAATTCATGCACAACTAAATCTTTTGTTGGTTAGGGATGAATTTAACCCCAGGAAATGGTGATTTAATCAATGAAGTAAAAACTATTCTTTTATTCTCGATTTAATCGTTTATGTTCTATAATTATGTCTCATGTATGATTGGAAGCTTGTTTGTTTAAGTTGCAAACTGAATGATCCTGAATTCACACCTACAACTAGACAAGGGTTTAAAACAGGGACGGAGCCAGGACTTATATGTTATGGGGTCAAACAATTTTTGTTCTGACATTTATAAATAAATTTAATACATATTTAAGCTACAGTTTAAGATAATAAAAAATATTTAAGTGACAAACTATTGATTACAAGTTTATTAATTTATCATTTAACCCATTGCAAAAAAATAAATTTCATCTTTTTCATAAGAATTTATACCCACACGACATTATTATAATTACAAGAAGCCCACCTATATCCTTCATATGATCCAAAATTTAGTGGGTGCAAGTGAACCCACTTGCACCCTCTCCCTCAATCCCTGGTTTGAGATCCAGAATTTTTGAAGAAACTTAGTCACAAGTAGCACAACATCGTTGTTAATGACGAGATATTGTCATACCAAAATGTGTAGGAGCGTAACCTAGATTAAATCTGTGTGGCTTTTGCACCCAGTTGCTTCAAATAACCTAATTCACAAATAACATTGTCAATAGGTTAAATTTGAGTGGCTCTTGTACCAAATTATTCAGAGAAAAGGATTCAAAGAGTGTCTCTTGCGCCCTTAATGATATTATAAATTTTACCGGAGCAAACCCGTAATAGGATGCTCTAGTGTCATTAGTAAAGAAAGATAAAAGATAAATCTGGTTTGTTGATTGATCATTTGTTTAGCGATGGATAATAACTCCTTAACCATCTTCTTTACTTTATAATTTAATCTTTAGTTCAAAACTCAACAAACCCTCTTGATTACGAAAGAAGTTAACAACAAATAATAATTCTCTGTTTTATGTGGGAATACGGATTTCTCTTCTGGATGTATCTATATGGTAGGGAGTGCTAGCAAATCCCAATTTTTATGTACCTCCACATAGATGCTTGTCATACTTGGTCAAATTAATACAAAACCACCATCAACAGCCCCACACAAACTCTTACTTCTATTTACGTACAACACCAACATACGCCATCATCAACGTCGAAAAACCACGACCAATAGTATTAAAATGATAATCCAAATCGAAGAAAGAAAAAAAAAAGAACTAGGATTTTGTAACCCTCTTATAACTTCCCAGTTTCTTATAAAATTGAGATCAAATTTATTTATTTTTACCAATTTTTCACCAAAAACACTAAACACACCTCAACAAAAGAAATAAAAAATAACTTAAATTAAAATCGACCACAAAAGTTAATTAGAATCAAACATACAAATTGAACTAAGATCAAACATATAAATTAAATTAATATTAAAATTTAAATTGTATGAGCATTGAGCACCAAAGAAAAATCTTAATCCATTTACTCCAAAGTTCAATAGCTCTTTTTTTTTTCTTTTTCAAAACATTCAAAAAAACTTCAAAATTTTTATTTTCGTTGGTTTTAAGCTCTTCTAAATCCTTATTTTTATAACAATTTTATAATTACAAACACTATAATATCTTTTAATCTACAACAAAAAATAATTTTTTCTCAAATAAAATGAAAATATAATTTCTTTCTTAGAAACATAGTTGAGAAGAAACAGGGGCCGAGCCAGCCATGAGCAGGGAACCTAGCCCACCCAGCCAGCTGGCCTCGAGCCTCCTTTTAGCTATGAAGGCCCATTTTAACCTTTGTTTGTTCACGAAATAGGCTCTCAAGCCCATTTTTCTTTTTTTACCCGATTCCATGACATGGCAGGGAACCTAGCCCATTTGTAGGCAAAATATTCTACCGATTCCTACCGTCTTGGCTCCGCCCTTGAGAAGAAATTCTAAATTCTTTTTTTTTGACGAAAAAGTTCAATTCATATAATAAAAGAGAAAGTTTTACAACCATCACATGATAAAGAAAAAGACGGACTTACAAGTTATGACACTACCGCTATCCAATTAAATAGAATGTTGGAAATAGGAATACCCTTAAACAAGTCCGATTCCGAAGCCCACAAAATCAGTGCAGATTTCACTTCCATAGTTAAGTCTTCCACCGTTTCCTTCTTGAATTCCTTTCTTTCCAAATACTCCATATAACGACATATGGAGTCCATTCCCAAAGTTTTTTGTTTCTTCCTGAAAGATTGTTGAGATTCCATGCTTCGAAGTTCTGTAGCAGATTGTCATTCATACACCAGGATATCTTGAAAGCTTTGATGAAATAGAACCACACCTTTCTTGAGTATTCACAGTGAAACATGATGTGATCACTATCCTCAACCTCCTTTTCACAAAGCTTGCATGTTAAATCAGATACGTAAATATTTCTATGCTGTAGGTTTTATAGAGTAGGCAAGGACTTATGGAATGCTGACCATAGAAGTGTAGATATTTTCGGTGGGATTTCTTTATGCCATAAATTTTTTGAGAAGGAAGCAATCGTCGTTTCACCATAGCCATTAATAATCTCATAGCATTTTTGTTAGGGAACTTACCATTTGCCTCGTCAAAGAATTTTACTGTGTCCTCCACCTCCGAAAAAGTTGAAGGTGTGCCTATCTTCCTCATCAGCTCAATGTAGACGGATCTCACCTTTGAAGAGATAATTAGACCAATTTTGAGTTCCCAGTTGCCTTGACCATCCACACACTCCATTATGCTTTTCCATTTTATGCCTGCTCTTTTGTATATTGATGGAAAAAGTTCTTTCAAATTACCTTCACCTATCCAGTTGTCATGCCAAAAATATAAACTTTTCCCATTTCCTACCGCAGTAGTCATGTTAGCCTTTAGCCACTGTTTGGCTCTGAGAATGCCTTTTCATAGTCCCCTCCCTTGAGAAACATTCATATCGACTGGGAAAATATCGTCTTCTTTGAAGGTGGTTCTCTGCTGCACAATTCTTCTCCATAACTGTATTTTTTCCTTAGAGTATCTCCATATCCATTTAGATAAAAGTGTTTTGTTGACACTCCTTAGGTTCTTTAGACCAAGACCGTCATTTCTCTTTGAATTGCATATCTTGTCCCATGAGATCCAACATATTTTGAGCTTGTTTCCTTTTATTCCCCAATAGAATCTTCTCATAATGCTCACCATCTTCTTTTCGAATTTAGCCGGTAAAATGAGAAGAGACATATAATACGTAGGTAGTGCAGAAAGAGTACTTTTTATTAGAGTAATTCTTCCATCTTTATTGAGAAATTTAGTCTTCCACACCGCCAATTTCTGCTCCATTCTCTCTATCACAGGTTCTCACACAGGATATGCTCTCAAAGTTGCACCAAGAGGTAGTCCCAGATATCTGATCGGTAGCGTCTCAATCCTGCAACCTAACTCATCTGCCAGTAATTCTATGTTTTCATCCGCACCAATACTTGTCATTGTGCTCTTCTCTAAATTAAGTTTTAAGCCTGTTAGTGCTTCAATACCATGAGAATCATCGTCAGATACCTAACTTCTTGCTTTTCAGCATTTAAGAAAATTATGGTATCATCCGCAAATTGCAGATGAGTCACCATTTCTCCATCCGGAGCCACAAGAAAGCCATTTATTTTTCCTCTTCTTTTAGCTTCCTGTAACAATTTTGTTAAGATTTCGGCTACCAATAGAAATAGAAATGGGGAAAGGGGATCACCTTGCCTTAGCCCTTTTGAGGGAGCAAACTTCTCTGTGGAGTTTCCATTTACCAAAATAGCCAGATTCGCTGAAGATACACACCACTGAATCCACATTCTCCATTTCTTGCAGAACCCATGCTTCTCTAAAATTTTAAATAACGAAACCCATCTAACATTATCGAAAGATTTTTCCATATCTATTTTGCACAGAATACCAGGTAGTTTTTGCTTTTTTCTTGCGTCTATACATTCACTTGCGATTAACACCCCATCTAGAATCTGCTTGTCCTTGACGAATGCGCTTTGGTAATCAGAAATAAGCTTGGGCATTACCAGTTTGAGTCTTTCTGTAAGAAGTTTTGCAATAATTTTATACACACTGCCAATAAGACCAAGATGCCTGAAATCCTTTGGAGTACAAGAGTCCTCTTTCTTCGGAACTAAAGTTATGAAGGAGCAATTCAATCTCTAGTTTATGTGCTCAAGCTCATGGAATTCCTGCAAAACAGATAGAAAGTCAGATTTAATTATGTCCCAACATGTTGCGTAGAATTCCATTATCATCCCATCCGGTCCTGGAGCTTTGCATTTTCCAAAATGTTTGACAATGTTGTGCACTTCTTCTTCTCCAAATTCCTCTTCAAGAAGGATGTTTTCTTCTGAAGAAATGATTTTGAAATCCAGTCCATTAAAGTCAGGAGCATAATTCTGTTCTTCCTTGAAGAGGTTTTGGAAGTATTGTTGTATTTCCTGCTTGATTCTTGTTTGATTAAAACAGTCCTCACCCTCTATCACTAGCTAACAATAGTGTTTGCTTTCTTTCTTGAGTTTTCCATCTTGTGGTAATATCCTGTGTTCCTATCTCCTTCCAGGTTAAATTTTATTTTAGCTCTTTGACTAATCATTCTCTTCTCTATCATCTTCAATTTCCTGAGGTCTATTTCTGCTTGGAGTCTACTTCCAAACTGAGCTTCAGTAAGAGGCCCTGCCTCTTCAAACATGTTCAGCTGTTTTATAAAGTCCTCCAGAAATTTTAAATTTTGGAGAGTGTACCTTTCAAAAACACAGTTGCACATAGAGCATATACTGCACATTATTGCTAAGGAATATACCAAAACTTTTATTCGCAAGAGATCGCTTGATATATCTTTGACAACTGAACTAATGGGCATATATACAAATATATTTGCTTGAAGTTTATTACATTTCTAAAAATTGTTAATGCAGAATGGGAGCATGAAATCTCATTTAAATTTTTAGCAAATTTTCAATTTTCTTTGGAGCATCACAGTTAACTGAAATAGACAGAGACAGTCCGAAACCTAGCTAAAAATGGTGTGGTTCAAAACCAAAATATTATATGAAAAACGGTTCTAGAAACCGCTCAAAAATATAAGAACCGGTTATATCGGCTTCGGTTCTGGTTCAATATAAAACCGCATCAAACCAGTCTATGTGCAGCCCTGTGACAATGAAAAATTTCCGTTATCTAAACCCAAGCTAAAAACATCAACTCGTTTCTCAGCTTTCCTCGAGTCATCCATTATACTAGTAAGAAATTCAGGTCTACTTCTTATTACGATCTACTTAACCAATACTATGTTGGGAAATAAAAAAATGTATGTTACTAAAATTAATGTTTTACTACTTAAATTAATTTTTGTTACTAAAAATAGATTGATGGGTGTTTGGATCACTAGTCCAAACTTGGGTGGAATTATAGCCATCCATTTTCACTTCTTAGTGAATGAGAAACCTTTGGTTGTCCCACATTGGGAAAACCAAGGAGCAAGTTCATGCATATTACCACATATGTTCTATATAA
>JAJJMC010003159.1:152413-170608 GCA_023531435.1 Papaver californicum
TGTGTTTGTGTTTTTCTATTACAGGAAAGAAGGTACTCATCCAACATACTATATTAAGGTTTATAATGGCAGAGGGAAATATTGATATGTTCTTTGATGGAGTGAGAAAGGCGGAGGAAGATCTAAAACAAGGTCTGGAAGAGCTCCTGTACTTGCGAAATATAGCCAAGAACCCTCGTGTATTTGCTCACCTCTCTTCTGTAATTCGCAAAATAGAGGCACAAAAGCTAGCAGTCAAGGTTGTATCAAGCACCCTCAAACCCTAAACCTCTAATACTAACTGTTAGTTTATTTATGCTATTTAATTCTTACACCAAATAGTTCCTCCCTATAATTCACAAAACTTCTTCTTTGCAATAAACAAACACTCGACTTTAAACATCGGGTATCACCATCTTTAGGGGCACAAGTTCATTCAATGTCGTCGAAGCTAGAAAATTCACGTGAAAACAGAAACTTTAGCTTTGCAGCCGAGATGGTAAGCAAGGTTCTGGGTTTTTTGGAAAAGATAAAATTTATTCAGAAAAAAAGTGCTGAGTTAGCACTTAAAAGAAACAGCAAACAACTATCCAAACAGCTCAAGACAAATAAAGGGGAGTACAACAATGGAACAGGAAATCATTTCCCCTGTTAAAGAAGCTGTTGATATGCCTTGAATCATTCGTTGGCCGGAATATTGGGGGCAGAGCCCCCCGCCTAAACGGTATACGTAATGTGTTATCGTTGGATTTGTTTTCCGTTTTCTAGTCGAATTAGGGTTTATTTCTTTGCCCTATATATATACATACGTTGTACCTAGAATATGTATCTCAGTATTCTGCTCTATAATAAAACTCTGCTTTCTCTGTTGTGGATGTAGCTAATGTAACAGTTAGTGAACCACGTAAATTTCTGTGTCTCGATCTCTATTATTGTTCTCGTTCGATCTCTCGTTACAACAGAAACAATAAAACTAGAGAAACCCTAACGTGAACGAGCAATGAAACAAGAGAGAGCAAAGCGCGAACAATCAGCAAAGGTGCAAGAGAGACGTAAATGGGATGATGGAGATGTTTCTGCTTCTATGGCAGCTTGCGCTGCTGCTTGTGCAATATAGGATTAAGCTGATCCCTATGGAGAAATTATGCTTCAATATCTATAAAGTTTTAAAATTTTCTAATTATTGGTCTGGTGCTGCTGTGACATGTGTTTTATTGGTCTAGAAGATTGATTAGCAGGGTAGCTTGCTGGTTTTAGATATGTGCACCAGGAGAAATTAAGGCTACCTATATAGCAGTGTAATTAGCCTGTACATCATAACTACAAAATACAGAAATGCACTACACCACTGAATCTGACTGTGTGATTTCTAGCAAAAACCTTTTCCTTTTCCTATCTAAATACATCTTATCATAAGTATAGCTTCATCTTAATCCCTGAAAGATGTCTATCTTTCTAATTGATATGATAATTGTATTAATGTCTTGTTGTTTTTCTTTATCTGTCTGTTAAGATACACACCTGCAGTTTTGACTTCAGGGCGTAGCATACCACTAAATGGCTTTAACTAAACTACCAGAGAGGCATCCCTACTGTTAGTTGTGTGCACAAGATTATGGTGCCTGAGTTCGTGTTGTGAGTAGTATGTCTAGAGTTTGAGTGTGTGAATAGAGATTTTGAAATTGTTGTATCGGCATTCTGCTGAAATCTCGACTCACTCTCTAGACTAGGTATTAAAGCTTCCGTGCGTTAGACTCAACAGCATCTACATGATGATTGTATTGTTATGTCGCTAACATAATAGCTTCAATAAAACCAGTACTAGACAAGACCACTTGTTGTTTCAGTATAGAAAATATGTTTTAGCACATAAAATAGTGTACTATATTCTATATACACCAGACCATAAAGATCATCAGTGTATATGGGCATATGACGAGACTAATAATTTGCACAATCGAACGAACCCAGGCATTATACGAAACTACCAAATTGAAGGTTCAACTTATATAATGGAAAAAGACATGTTTATGTAGCTACCTAGATATATATAAGACCTTAGTACCAAATCAACTCCATATCAATGGCAATTAGAGCCAGATTGCTAGATAAACTCAAGAAGATGGAACAAACCACTTATATACTCTAAGATCATTTTTACAGTGCTCTACATATATCAAGTTTATACTAGTCTATAGTAGAAGGAAGGAGAAACCAGCAGAGATAAGCTTCCAGTACTTATGCATATGATGAAGCAATCCCGTCGTTGGACTCTTGAATACTAAACCAAATCAATCAGCTTTTGTTGAAATTCTACAGTATTTATTTGTATAAGATCGCTTACCTGCAGCATGTGTACAAATTATCAGAGGGGATAACTAAGAAATAGTTGTTTTAGCTGAATTCATACTAAAACTATAGTACTTAAGACTATCCACAATTGGGGTAAAGTGTAAAAGTTAGCTATTCTAAGATGGGGTATACAGCAATTTAAAATAACATTTTTGTGCGTCGACTGCACTAGGAGATTGATATCCAATATTTGAACAGGTTTATAACACATCCTAAGACTAAGAGAAGTTTAAAATACGCACGCAGTTTATCTAGATTGATTGAATGATATTGGTGTACCTCGATCTGAATAGTGTGTAGTGATTTTTCATTTACCCTAGTTGAAACACAACTAAGAACTGTAAGCACTCCATCTTCAAGTAGTACTCGAAGCAGTCTTGAAAGCGGAAGTAATAACCCATCACTACTAATAACAACTTCCAAACCTGAGACACATGGCCGCACCATTACAAAATCCGGCTTCGAAAAGCTGTTTATTCCTCTAGGAATAACAGATATCGGTCTTGAATTGTTGACAGACAATCTGTTTAGCCCATCTCTCTTATCTTTCATTTCTTCAATCATTTTTTGAAGATTCTTTATATACTTAGTTGCTTCATTCATATGGTCTGATACTGATCTCTTTCCCTGAAAAACCAAACCAATGACATATACATAAATCTACAAAACCTATAGTTTAACAAACAAGAAACACACACAAAAGAACCCAAATTGAATTTTACACAAAATAAACAAAATACATAAAATTATTTGCATGTTATACCTTGATATATTCCAGAGGGAGAAGCGATCGAAGTAACGCGTAAAGATTCGCCATTTCTTGCCTTCTTTGCCTCTCGACATCTCTTCTTACAGCCATTTTCTTTCTAGTTTCATCAGCTCTTTGGCTTGCTGGATTATCTGTTTTGGGAGTATTATTAGCTAATGAGTTGCTAGCAGGGTGGTCCATAGTGAAGATAGGATTAAAATCTTCAATGCTAAAAGGTTGAATTTGTGGGACAATATGTTGTTGATGAATTGTCTCTTTTTGTCGTGGTTGTTCATAAGATTTTGAGATCTGACAACATATCAACTCATTGCTTTCTTGTAAAGGGTATAAATCATCATAATTCATATTCTCTTATTATTAGATGATCTTTAAATAAGAGAATGTATATGTTTGCTAGGGCTAGAAGACGAAGATCTGTAATGGTTAAGATACTCAGCTGTGATCTCTTCTCTCCTATAAAGTATAGACTAAATGAACTGTACATTTAATATACAAACGGAAACGGAAACGGAAAAGGAAACCCTTAGTTTATATTCACCTTAATTATTGGGACCATTTCGTGTATTATGCATATTGTACTATTGTTTGATACGATATCTTGCACGTGGAATAACTAATAGGGTGATTTACGGAATGGTCATATTTCCCTAATTGGTTTTGCAAAATGATCATACATTTAATTAGTGTTTATAAAATGATCTTTTTCCATTAAATTTAACCCTTTAAAAAGAAACAGTGTTATATTTTTTCAAAATACCCTTCCTTATTTAACTTAAGTGGTTGAGGGGTGGTATTGGCGGCGGTGGAAGCTACGCCTAAACTCCGAAGGGGAAACGGTGAATCTTTTGGATGAATGCATGTAACAATCCTGGATCGGGCCGAAACTCATTAAACATTAGAAGGAAGCGGTGAACCTAGAGGTGGCCGTGTAACGATCTTAAACCCTGTATTTAGGGATAATTTAATAATTATAACGTTAAAATTAACTGTAAATAATAACATAACTCTCCAATTAATGGATAAATAATCATTTATAAAGAATTTATGACAACGTGACTCTTTCTTCTATAAATTGGATTAAAAAAATGTGACTGTTTTATATAATACTCTAACCTATATCCAACTAGGCGTGCTATATTTATGTTTGTAGAAAATCCCGTTCTTAATTTGATGTGTGAAGTTCTTATAATGGTTTGTTAATAATATAAGAAACTCAAATGGGAATAAACAAAGAACAATGATATATATATATATCTAAGTATTTCACTTTGATTGATACATGCATATAATATAGGGGAGCGCATGATACTCTCTTATTAAATATTATTCCACGGAATCTAGAGTGTGGTGTGGCATATTTAAGATGCGGTAGTACAAGTTAGTACGATTGACAGACTCACCATTCAGGAAAAATAGATACTCTCTTCTAGGCTGTGCAACAGGGACACTTCTATTTTGGGGTCATTTCCACGTGAGATACGCGTCCAAGTGACAGGCTCATCATTCAGGAAAAAAGATACTCTCTTCTAGTCTGTGCAACACGGACACTTTTATTTTAGGATTGTGTCCCCGTGAAACTAGAAATTACTAGTTAAGTCTAGATGTAAGACCCGTATAACCCTTAATTCATCCATCAAATGCGGTTTAATCCCTAGTCCAAAAACTTGTTTTAGGATCTAAAAATTTAACTGATGGTCCATCACACGTGTGGAAGTTATAAAACGTATTTTCTAAAAGCCTAAAACACCCTTATAAATTAGATCTAACTTTACTTTTACTTCTCCAACAATCGGAGAGTTGTGGCGATAACGATTGGTAGATGAAAACCAGAGAATTCTAACTCTCCCTACAAACTAAAACCAGAGGAGGCGATAATGGTAAACTTCGTTTTCATCATTTCTACTTTTGCATTTCATTCAAGTGAAATGGCTGAAAGATGAGGTTGATTACATGGATGAATATGGGATTGTTAGTTGGGATCGATTTGATGGTAGGTTGCTCTTATATGATGCGGAAGAGAAGTGCTATCCGTATTGCTAAGGTTTGTTGTTTCTTCTCTGATTTTGTTTTTCTTGACTTGATTTTGCTCTACAAATGACTTGATACAACTATTTTTATGGTGGTATTGTTGTTGAATCTGTTTGAATGTTTTTGCCCTAATTTTATTCTATTCTTTTTTGGCTATAGTCAGTACTATTAGATCTAGACTTCTTTGATTATCCACACAAGACATGACCCTGGAATGATATCTTTTGTTCTAACTCGAGTATTCTGCATAAGTTCAAGTACATAATGATATGCATAGAAGAATATAACATTATACCCAAAATTGATCAAATTGTAGTGTCGTTGTTGACATAGCAAAATGTCAGAAGATTTCTAGACTGTAGAGTTTTTGCCTTTTGCTAAATAGAAAATAAGGAAACTTTTTTGTTTTGTTTTACAATACCACGTCCATCTGCCTAGCATTATGTTTCTTCGCTAATCTTTCTCTCTCTCGCTTGCAGCTCAGCAGTTAGAGAGCCATTTTCTCCTCTCAGGAGACGCAAATGGTGTTATTAATTTGTGGGAGCTGACACTTAAAGATACAAAGGTATTACTCGTTGTTTCTTGCATATGTATTCTGCGAGACCATGAAGAAACTACATTAGGCAGTTCAAATTTGCTTGTACTGTTTTCACACCGTACGTATCAAATTTTCTTGAACTGCATTTAGGCAGTTCAAATTTGCTTGTACTAGGTATTCACTCAATACATATCGATACCTACTAGGATTTTTATAAAATTTCAGGTTGATTTGTTATTTGATATGTGACTTTATATGATGTGGAATGACTATTTTGATTTCTTTGTTTATTTCATGTTCATTTTTTATTTACAGCTGCATCAATACATATTTACTTGTACTGTTTTATCTATGTTTTTTTGTTGTGCATACATAGGTGATCTGTCATTGAAGTCATACTGTAAAACAATGAATATCATATTGGTTTCTTGATGGTCCATTTTTATCATTTACGGTAGGGGGTCGAGGGGGCAGCGCCCCCTCGTTATCATTTATTTCAGTTTTGTTTGAGTTTTTTTTCTATGTTGTATGATGCATAAGTCTTGTTACGTGCATAAGTTTGTAATGTAGTTAGTGGGGATTGCTAATTTCTAATTTTTGTTCAGTACATGTCAAAATCTATTAATTTGTTACTCAGTACATAATAATATTTACTAGGTTTTCACCCAGTACATATCAATATCTACTCTTTCTTTTTTAGTGGTTTAGTCATGTTATAGACTCTGAATGTTTATGTCCTTTTCTTGGCTAGATTTCTTAATGGATTTGACAATTAACTGTGCTGCTAATTGTCTACAGGACCGATGAAGGATAACATCTATCTCCACTTGAACCGCTTACCCCAGAAGTTCTGAAGGAAATATTTCCAGGTATCTCAGAGACAAAGCAAATGCAGGAGTTGAATGAAATGAAACAAGCTATGGTGGAGTCTAAGGAAAAGCTCAAATTCAAAGAAGAAAAAACCAATGCAGTTATGGCAACTAAAGATGCAGCAGATAAGAGGTTAGCAGATTGGCGGACATCAAGGCTGGGAGAGACTAGAGTAATCAACTTGAAGAGTTTGATATTCAACACATCGATATGTATTACAGTTTCACTCAATACATATCGATATATACTATATGATCATATCGATAATTACTATCAGTTTAGAAATAATTTATACTTTCTACTAATCGAGTCACAACTCATAACTGTAAAAGTACATTCTCTTATACCAAAATAATAACAAATGGGTCACTCCATTTAGAACTGAATGGAGGTTTGTATACTCCATTTCATATCAATTTTTGATAAGTTTCGAGTAAATTTTTTAAACTTTTAGTTACAGTGCCATTAAATGAAAGATGCAAAGGTTCTTCCAGAAATTCATGTGCAAATGCAAATTTTCTTACATGTAGGTTCTTGAGAGGATTACCAAAGGTGTCGAAAGTTTTGGGTTCTGCAGGAAATGGTGGATTGAGTCTCCTCTTAAGGGTGCTGAGGGAAACACTGAATTCTTGGTTTGCTTTCACAGAACAACAACTATTGAGAAGACGGCAGAGGCAGAACCGTCAAATGGAAACCTTGAATCTGACTCAAACCTCTAATTAACATGTGTTTTGCATTCTAATGAGCACGTATTCTGAGTTGCTAAGAGTGAGAGAAAAGAGCATCAAAATGTACAATTGCAACTAGTGATTCTCATAGAGTCAGGGTTGAGAACATCTTTTACTGGAGCAAAATTTTTACCGTAACATTTTATTTGATTTTTTAGTTTCACAGCAGAGAAAGAAGTAAATAGAGGTAGCCTAA
This sequence comes from Papaver californicum, assembly GCA_023531435.1. Taxonomy (NCBI): domain Eukaryota; kingdom Viridiplantae; phylum Streptophyta; class Magnoliopsida; order Ranunculales; family Papaveraceae; genus Papaver; species Papaver californicum. The sequence continues at coordinate 159,874 of JAJJMC010003159.1, forward strand.
TTTATGAACATTCCAAGAACGTTCATGCCAAGTCGATCTCTATGGAAGATGCGTTTCTTCGCCACTCCTGTTGAGACTATTGAAAAAAATACATCTGTTTCATTGGAATTCTTCGAGTTTTATGTACAAATTTACAATGAAAAACATGTTGTTGGAGGTTAAATAGGTGCAAAGATAGATATGCTCGTTAAAAATTACTAGCTAGGAGTTACTGAATTTCAATTAGAGGAAATTATATTGTCTAACGTACATACACGATGGAAGTCACTTGTCATTTCAAGTGGAACATTTAGACCAACAACCTGACCGACAACTGATAACCAAGAGACCAAATACTGTTGCATTACAGAACAAAAAGATGACCCATCTTTAGCCTGTGAATAACCACAAAGAAACAGTAGCTTCATCCATTCACTTGTACCACATGGATGCAATGTATACCATGGACAGTTTAATAACGGATGTTCCAGCAATGAATTCGAAAAAACAAGGTACAACAGAAACTATGCCTAGCTCTTGCCCTAACTTTCTCTTCTTCAGATTTTGTGGAGAAACAATATGGGCATGAAACTCCATATTCCCACTCTGGAGCTTCCATGTCTGCGTCACCCACATGTTGTTTACATCCATAGCATAGCTTGAAGGTTCCTTGAGACTCTCCTGTCAAATACAAAACACTCTCCCTCCCAGAGGCTTTCTGTGTCCGGAACTTCCTCAAGATACTTTAGTATCCCACCTTTCAAATGATAAACCTGTCAGCAAAATGATAATACACCAAGTCCACTCAATATCTCTTTTATCATATTCAGTACGTTTCTTTTTTACGGCCTCAACAGTCGTCTATTGCATAAGAAAAGAAAAATTAGTGTCCATATTCAAAATAAAATGAATAAGAGGAGATGCGAACAACCGATCTTATAGTTTCCTAGGTATAGTTACTTTTTTCACATTACTACTACCTACACAGTGAACAAGTTTATTATCAATTCAATAAAATACGTATTGTTAATTCATAATGTCGAAAAAAAACAACATATTTTATCCATTCATGACTAGATAACTAGTTATACAGTATATAACTAGTTACGCGGTATACGAGAGATATTCAATGCTTTTACCCAATACATATCAGTATCTACTGCTTTCACCCAGTACATATTGATACCTAATGTGGAGTCATAATAATGGTACATATTGGTTCATACTAAGAGTTTATACAGTATATAGATATGTACTTATCAATTCGATGATGCAACACATATCAATATGTATTGTAGGATTATATGCAGTACTAATCAGTTGTACTGTAAAATATGTACTGGGTAATAGAAAGTATGTAACGTAGGATATGTACTGATTGATAGGAGATATGTATTGCAGAATATTTACTGCTCAATAGAAAATATATACCATAGGATCATCATGTGATATATATTGTAACCTATTGAACTATACATATTGATAAACTAGCTTTCTACCCAGTACATATTAATATGTACTATCCAACTGTAACCTGTCCAACTACACATATTTGATACGTACTGATGGATATGTAATGTTAGATTCAGTTTTTCCATCAGTACATATCAATACGTAATGTCAGAACATATTATTTTTACACATTTTTTCCTTTTGCATGATATTACATATTGATATGTACCCAATAGAAATGTAATCTAAGTATCCAACAATACATATCAATATATACTGAGGCGTATTCAATCATAAAAGAGGTTTTTACATAATATATGTCAATATGTACTGATGGATCATACACACAACAATATTCTAAGAATCCAACAGTGCATAATGACTTGTACTGATACTTCAAGCATAAATTAGAGTTTTAAACCGAAAAAATTAGTATCAACAAAATAATAAAATTAAAAGTATAAACATAAATAATTTTAAGGCTTCCTTATCAATTTTTGCTTTCGTTCCGGTTTCAACAGTCGATATTCAATTTCATAAAAGGGGACACAACCACATATACAAATGAGGGGTAGAGAGTTTTTTTTATCTCTTTAGAGAAGATGGAAACTTACTTCATACACTATTTCTGCTATCTAATCTCATTTTGTTCACCCTTTTTGAATCGCAAGTGTATTTTGCATCACACCCTTTTTGATTTCTTCATTTTGATTTTCGATTCGGCTTTTATGCCCTAGATTTCAGTTTCAGGTGGTTTTGGATTTTAGTTTCTCTAACGTGTCATAGATTTCAGTTTTAGGTGGTTTTGGCAAACCGTGCCCTAGATTTCAGTTTTGAGTGGTGAAACTGAAATAATCGAGATGTGGTTTCTGTGGATTTTTGATCACAGAAGAAGAAACGGGAAGACAAGGAGAACGAAGAATACAGGGGAAGAACGAACAGATATCGTGTTTTTATTCACACGTGACTAGTATATGGGCAGAATCGTAATTGAGTTTTTTGAAATGGTTTTTAGACTAATGGATAAAATATGTTTCCCGGGTGGACTAACCATTAACACGGTCCGGGTTTTTTGGACTAGTTAGCAAATTTTCCCACGTGAAATGCACATCCGACACCTGGACCCGATTCGTCCGAGTGTTGATTTCGTAATATATCCGTTTTAATTTTTTTTGAGAAATTGCCGCATCTCCGTCTCAGTACTTGCCAGCTTCAAGATTTATAGGACATCCCTCTCCGCATTAAAGTCAATGCGGATAGACTAAGACAATTGGTCTCTCGTTACGTATAGTACTCTATAGACATCAGTGAGGATGATCATGATCACTATATACTAGATTACTAGTATTTTAGTTTTTGAACTGCCGATTCTTATTTTTAATCCTTACTTAGCCACTGACAGAAAGAATATAGTGGCCGATCAAGAAAAAATATAGTGAAGGAAAAAGAAACTTATAGCCGCCTAAGATTAATTAAAATTTTAATAAATAGGTTAAATTAGTCTTAAGGAAATACAAATAAATAAGTTTTGGAATCCGGTTGATAAATAAAACAGCTGTGTCAATTTATCTAAAGATACCTCCCTAGAATACTGTTCAAGCTAGTTGTATAGGATTTAACGTCTTCTTTTTTTCTATCTGAGTATGGCACACAATGAACATGACTTCTAGCTGATTTAGGATTAGTTTCCTGTAATCGCAGAACCAGGTTTTAAAACTATGAGGGCTAAAAAGAATAATTTAAAAATTTGGTGGACTAAATAATGGGACTAAACTCTAAAAGTGAAAGGATTAAACATGAGAGAAATTAAGTATTAACTACGGATTATTGAAATTTTGGGGGAGCTGGAGCCAGCCAGGTCTAGCCCATCCATAATTCCCTCACTGGTTTTCTGCATTGGCATTTTGCAAATTTGATTGTTTGAAAGTACATGCTGACTGTGTGTGCACTGAGTGGTTGATAATAATATAAGATGGCTGGATGTGCGGGTCCACGAAATTCAGGATCCACAAATCAATTATATTTTTAAGAAATGATCCACACGACATCATGCATGACTTCACCAATAACAAAAGCCCTCTTCAATATTGAAGTTGCCAATTATAAGTATGTGCAAATATTGGACTACTAAATGTTTTCAAATCATTCCTGGTATCACAAATGTTAATAGAGGGGATCCACCCTGATGATATCTGTGAATACTAGATTTCTGCTGTACACGTGTTTAATATGAGAGAAAGACTTATTAAATTACGATAATTTGAGAAGTACCGTATTAAGATCTAAAAGTTTATTTTCATATCGCATGAAAAAAATCAACGATTCAGATAAATTCAGCTGATGGTCAAATCAATAAGACAAATGGCACAAAGCTTGACAGAAATAAGACAGATATCACAGACCTGACACCTTTATTGTATGAGAGACACATATTGATCATACAGGTTTTGGGATAAAAAAAAGTCATAAAATGATGTATTTTTCCGTAAGCTACATAACACTTTTTGTTGTATAAAAAACACATGTCAACCATGCAGAATGCGGGATAAAGGTGATACGGATAGATTCAAAGCATGACACATCTTTCCCGCATACCAGGTGTCAAACATTCAACAACCTAGAAAAGATTATACGGTTCACAACTCATATATTCACACCATAATTATAAAAATAATTATGTGGAGGAATCTAATTAGTCAAGCCAAGAGGAAGGACCGCAAGGAATGTGCGATCCACCCAAAGTATGATCAAATAAAACAAAAAAGACCTGCATCATATCCTACGAAACACGCAAAAAAAGTGCATGGGACAAATAAATTAAAAGGATTAATATAAAATCAAATAGCTGGACGGATAAGATTTGGTGGGACCCTTATAAAACACTATAAATACTGGACTCTAAAACTGAAGAAGGGGTCGAAAAAAATACAGAAGACGAAGAAAAAAAAACTAAGTGATTAAAATAGGATCCAGACTAAAAAAATTTGGATTAAGTAAGGCTTAATATATCGTTTTGATCATCATATGTAATCATTCAAAACTTCAATAAAGGATCTCTTTAAACAAATCCATTTATTATTGATTCAATTGAGTTTAAAATATCTTTTAAAATAATTTATTCATTTGATTGTGCTACCGTATTTTCGGTAACCATAATTTGACGCTGGAAACAGGGAGGTAGTAAAGAATTTATTCTACCTTATTTCAATCCTATGCTTCTCTTTTCTTTTCAATGGTAATCTCAAAATTTTTACAAATCAATTTTTAATCATATAACTTCTATAAGAATTAGATTATTTCTACAACAATTAAAATTTTGTTTCCTTTTTTTCATTGATTAATATCTTAAAATCACAGTAATATGAATTTAAGATTATTAGATATTTATATTTCATCCGATTTTCTATATTATTTTAACCATTAATCTAAAACTTTTTTGATCGAATATTGATTAGAATCATATTCAATTTCGAAATTATATTTTGATTTCAAGCAAATCTGCATTAATTTTGAATCATTTTATATCAAATTAGTATTTCAAATTCAATTTTACATCAATCATATCATTTCATATAAATATGACACATATGTTGGTTTCTAATTGCTACTCTAGCTTGATTAGATAAACAACAGAGATGGAAACGTCAAAAGAGATGATCAACAACAGTCATAATATAAGTAAAGAGATTCCTATAACATCAAGAATAATAACTCGAAGCCAGACAGAAAAGATTAATTCGACGGCTAAAATGATAAATGGAGGATCCAATGGGGAAATTGAGCAAAACAAGATTCATGAAGTTGAAGAAATAGAGGAAACAACAAATAATATGGTTCACGAGCAAGTACAGATTGATAAAACAATATCTATTCTTGCAGCTAACACCATAAGAAATCTTGTAAATCAAGCAACATACGATACGAGGAATATTATTGACTCCTAAGAAGTAATAGAAGAATCACAAATTCCACAAGAGCCTCAACCCCTATATGGGATGCCTCACAAATAAAGATACTGAAGTTGTGGTTGTTATCCCACTAAAAACAAAAGAATTAGAAAATGATGGTCAATTTCAAGAAACAAATTGAATGAAGAAAGCACAAAGACCATTGGATAAAGTAATGGAAACCAATAACCCCAAAGATCAAACAAATAGTAACAACAAAACTGCTGGACAACAACCAGCAAAAACATTTCAAAATAGAACTAATCCTTTCGTTCAACTATTTGCTGAGTTAGATGAGATGTGCAAGAGTCAACAAATTCATGCGGAAACAATTACATTTCTGGAAAAAGAGAACCAAATCCTCAGGGAAAAAAATCAGTCATACAGACAACGGGAAAATTTCAAAGGTCCCGCAGAAAGAAAATTTGGAATTAACAGAGACCAAAGAATAATGGTAGTTGAACCAATAGATGAAGCATATGAACAATTACACCAGGACAAACAGGACCAATTTCATGCACAGGAAAAACCAGACTATTATGATTGTGAGCCAAGAAAACCTCAAGATTATAAAGATGCTTCAGTCAGGACTTTTCAATTGGAAATTTTATCATTTCGTTACGTACCAAGGTTTTGTCCAAAACTGAAGTTTAGTGTCAACGTGTATTCCAGCTTGGACTTTCATACCAAGACTGCATGTTAACTCTCTCTGACCGTCACTTCATACTGTAACATTAAAAAGCACACAAATGTGGAGATGCCTCTATGGGGACTTTCTAATTAGTGACCAAATGACAAAATAACATTACTCAAATAAATTTGTATTAGGAATATCTGTTCATCAAAGTCAATGTGGATAGATTGAGACAATTGGTCTTGTTATATATGTATAGACATCAATAATTTTCCCATTTGGTTGCCAGAAATCAGTATCTTCTTGAACATGTAAATTTATTATCTACGTACGGATTGAAACTCAACAGTAATTAAACAACTTATTTAGTTATTATGTTGCAGACAACCCTTGCTTGTTGTACAAAGAAACTAGTAGTTTGAGCTTATATATAGCTTATAAGGCCAGGTTAATTTTTAGGCCTACCTATTTTATTTGAGGTCTATCATATTTTATTCTCATCTAGATTGAGGAATAAGGGGTGTCTAAAAAGAGTGAAACTACTAAATTATCCTCTATTAAAATCTAATCCTTACTCTACTACTTCTAATCTATTTATCTCAAAACATATTAAAAAATTGGAAATTTTTCTATTTCAAACCAATTTTCTTTTTGAATCAAAATCTTTGGAAAAATATCTTCATGAACATGTAAAATTTATCAACTACGTATGGATTGAAACTCAACAGTAATCAAACTGCTTATTTAATTATTAGTTTGAAAACAATCCTTGCTTGTTGTATAAAGAAGTTTGTAGTTTGGGCATATATATCTTATAAAGCCTGGTTAATTTAAGGCCTACTCATTTTATTTGAGGTCTACCAGATTTTACTCTCACCTAGAATAAAGGGATAAGGGGTGTCTAAAAAAAGTGAAACTACTAAATTACCCTCTATTAAAATCTAATCCTAAGTCTAATACTTCCAATCTATTTCTCTCAAAACATATCAAAAATTGGAAAATTTTCTATTTCAATCCAATTTTCTTTTCGAATAAAACTTTTTGGAAAAAAATTAAAATATTTTAGGTTCAAGAACAATCGGCCAATGTACATGTGAACAACGATCAATTGTTCTTTAAGTTTTTCGTGTGTTCAATTTTTTTAAAAAAATTTCAGGGTTCAAAACCAATCGACCAATGTAGACATGAATGACGCTGGTTTCTTTTGAAGTTCGTCGTGGTTGAAGAACATCAAAACATAATGGACCAATGTAAAAATTCATGTCGGCCGATTGTAGCTTTGAGAAAATACCAATTCTTTATGTTGGTTTTTTATGATACAATCAGCGGATATGAATATAAACATTTTCCGATTATTGACATTCTTATGGACATACTCGATCTCGATCATATAATGAGTATGATTTCATTCTCATTCTAAATTTGAGTATGATGTATACTCGAACTGAAAAATGAGTATAAAACCATACCCATTATTAACTTGAGTATGATGTTAAATGTGTAAATTAAATATTGGATGAATTAAGAATCCGCCAATATGGAAATACACGATGGACGATTGTGCTTGATGTTTTTCATCATCAACACATAAATATTGGTCGATATGGAGATTCATATCAACCGACTGGGTGTGAGCAAATTATCATTTTCTTTTGTTAGTTTTTTAGGTTAAGATCGGTCGATATGAATGTCAATATCGACCGATTCTAGAGTGTGATTTCTTTAAATCAGTTGATTTATAATCATCAGTCAATTCCTCAAGTTCTTCGTAAATGAAGAGCATTAAAACAGAATAGGCATATGTGTGTCATCGTATCCACCGATTCTAGTTTGATGTTCTTAAATAAAGTTAGATTTTCTCAAAAATTTCATTTTTTGAATATTCATTAACAACAATTAATTTCACAACTAAAACAGTTAATTCACAACTAACACGATTGATTAATACTAATAAATCAGGGCCAGTGGTAGACCTCAAATAAATGGGTAGGCCTCAAACTAGCCAGGTTATAAAGATGGATATGTAGGTGCACAAAATTTTGACCAGGAATCATTTTTATTTTAAAGAAAATGATGCGCATGACGTAATAAATGACTTCAATCAATGATATAAAACAAAATCCTTTTATTAAATTTCCCAATTATAAGTGGGTGTAGTAGATACTAGCGTTGATGATGGTTTTTTGACAAGGGAAAAACTTGTGAATTCTACCCTTATCTTGTATTAGAAACACATAGCGTACGTTTACAGGTTTTATCAATGGCCATGGGAATTCTGTACAGATCCTCATGCCTTTTCTCTGAGTATATAAGTGTTAGAGATTCATTCAGATGAACTCTCAGTATTCTATATATATTTAACACATTTACTGACTATTTCAGTATTTATACTAAATTCACTTCTGTATTGAATCTACATTGATTGGACAATTCATTTATGTTCTCTGATCATTAGAGTAATATTGTATTTGTCTCAAGTCGCAGAACTTCCATGGATGAATTCCTTGAACTTGTTCTGTATACATATCAATGTTTTGATTGTCACAATATCGGAGTATAACTCCAATAATTTGAGTCTAGTTATATATTCTCTGATCTAATTCATGGTTATTCTCAGCAGGATTTTATGAATAACTCTTCAGAAATGATTGTACACTCATTCTTTGAAATACACAATGAAAATAGCGTATGAGCACGGAAGAGGAGTGCATGTTCACCCTCAGAAAGCCAACACAGGGTAGTGTAAAACTTGATACGACGCTGGCCTAGGCTAACGCTAACTGATCTGATAAAATATAGTTGTAAAAAGAACTTCGATTCTCAGACTTGTGAAGGTTTAATTATAGACTTAATTTTAATTAAAGAAAACAAAACAGAATAAAATCAAGATGACTTAAAAATATGGGGAAGAACTAGGATTCAGGATTCCACTTTTAACCAATAAATCAAGTGATAGTAATTTTAATCATGCAATTAAAACATTTTAATTTGATTCTAAAGCATTGCCAAAAATAGATTTTCAAAATTGCTTAATAAAAATCTTTTAAATCAATTTTCAATCAAGGCAATTAATCATAAATAAATTGCATAAATAAATTAATTAAATACATACCACTTAATTATTAGAGAAAAAGCTTCCTCCGTCATCCCAGTGATGGTGATTAGCTCATTGTAGAGAAAATATGCTCAAAACAATCTTTCATTGCTCAAAAAGTGTTTACAATGGCTTAAAAGAAGTAACACAGACGTTTTGATACGCTTATAAGCGTTACAGTGGATGGTTCGCAGTGTTACAGGAGTAAAAAAAACACCACAGAAACTAAGCAACAGTATCAGCAACAGTTCTTACTGTTGATGTCTTCTTCTTCTCCGGCTACGGGTGAACAGCAGCAGATGGCCGGAAGTTCACTGATTTCTTTTCGGTGATTTCTCTGAGCTCCTCCTCCTTTTTTTTCCATTCTCTTGGTATTTATAGGGTATATGAACCCTAGAGAGTCTTCCAATCCCATTCAAACTCTTAATACACATCCAAATCCAACTCTAGCTGCGGCAAATCCGAATGGCCGGAATCCTTTTTCCCGTCCAGGTACACTTCTGATACCAAATTTTCCGGCGTAAATCGTGTTATTCGATGTGTGTAGAGTGTCTGAACATTCTTGGTAACTCATAGATACTTCCGTAATCACTCAAACTCTTGTTAAAACTTCACAGCAGCTAACAGTGACGTAGCAAGCATTTCCCGCGAAATTGGATTTTCAAATCAAGAAGGGGTGTCCCCAATCCAAAATGTGGGTGCCTTTATCACTTTTCCCGGGTGCCTTTAACACTTTTCGAGCCAATTTTTCCGCAAATGTTTATTTCTCAAAAATACCTAGAAAGACATAAAAAGACATAATAAGTGTAAAATCGAGTACTATCGAAGCAAATATTCGGGCGCAATATAGACACAAAAATGTGCCTATCAAATACCCCCAAACTTACTATTTTGCTAGTCCTCGAGCAAACTAATAAAATAAAATCCTAACTCACTTTCCCAGGAATCACGACTACATTTTGCATATGCAGTAAGCCGTTAAACCCCTAGGTGTCCCTAGTGGACGAGTTTTCTCTCGTGAGGGTTTACAAGAGGTATACCCACAAAACCTTTACTCTAGATTTTAGCAACTCGTGAACGATTAAGGATAGACACTAAACAAGCTATTTAGTTGGTTTACTCAACTCATCGGCTATGGGAATCATTACCCTATATTAGTCCAATTGATGTACACGATTGTTTACTCAAGTATACTAAAATTCATACGACAACAGAGCTCTACTCAGATAATTGTTCAACCACAAGACTCAAAATCTATCCCAATTAATCACATGAAAATATTTAGAAGATGGACATAGAAATATGAAGGTTGCACATGTTGACTAAGGTGAACGGTGTTTTCCATATCGGTCTGAAGGTCAGTGCCAGGATGAATCCTAATAGATTGAGATGCATGGTCTTAAACTTAATACTAATATCGACTCAACTGGTATATACAAGGGTCCCAGCGATCGATTTATTGAAAATAAAGCGATAAATATATTGACAACATGATTGGATCAAATTGAATCCAAGCGCATGGTTCTTATCAGCATCTTACATGATAGTTCCCATGGATCCTGCGTTCCACGCTTGCTTAGGCGACGGAGACAGGGAGAACACACACATATTGCTATCAAAGTGTCAATA